>SJYA01003263.1:0-30792 GCA_006410615.1 Neotragus moschatus
AGTGGGAGGCTGCTGTGCAGCACGTGGAGCTCAGGCTGGCACTCTGTGATGACCTAGAGGGGTGGAATCGGGGAGGAGAGGGAGGCACAAGAGAGAAGGGATATATATATATACATAGTCTTATTGCTGATTTGCATTGTTGTACAGCAGAAACCAACACAATGCTGTAAAGCACTTATCCTTCAATTAAAAATACAAATGAAAAAAATGAGAAAGAATCGTAAACAAAGTGAGATTTCATTTTAATCCCAGAATAAGGTATTCCTATTGGCTTTATAAATTTGCTTTTGCTATCCACCAATTCTCTCCCACATCATGGATATACACCTGGCTTTAGAATCCAAGAAAGGGTTGACTCATCCTTACTGGTGACTGTATATCCACTGCTGCTAAGTCACTTCAGTCGTGTCCGACTCTGTGTGACCCCGTTGATGGCAGCCCACCAGGCTCCCCCGTCCCTGGGATTCTCCAGGCAAGAACACTGGAGTGGGTTGCCATTTCCTTCTCCAATACAGGAAAGTGAAAAGTGAAAGTGAAGTCGCTCAGTCATGTCCGACCCTCAGTGACCCCATGGACTGCAGCCTTCCAGGCTACTCCGTCCATGGCATTTTCCAGGCAAGAGTACTGGAATGGGGTGCCATTGAAAAGGTGTATAATGAAGATGTGTGCTCACTCCAACTACCTGAGTAATTTGGGCCACCAGATGTCACTACAGATTAAGCAATGGTGAGAGGCTTCCCGCAGCAGAAAGTCTACAGAGGCTTTTGACAAGTTAAGCAAGTACAAGATGTTAATTTTTAAAAAAAATAGTCTGGCAGTTGCCTTCACTTTTTTCCTTCTTTCTGCCTTTTCTCCAAAGTACCTTGGAGAATTAAAGAAGGAATGTCCCCTATTGCATACACCAACTAATTTTGCACATCTTTTGCCTTCTAGCTTAATAAAAAAGAATAGATGTTACAGTTCAGCAGAGCATAGTTTTTGTTTCAGCAGTTTGTTTGATTGTGAGCAATATTTTTCAAGCTCCATTTTTCTGTGACTTCATAAAAGAAGACTATCCCAGCTCACTTATATTAATGACCCTTTCCACAGCTACCTGGCTTGTAAAGGTGCAGCACAGGCTGAATATGTATCCATTATAATAGCCACTTATAACGGGTAGTTAATCATGAAGAAAATTCATTAGCTGAATGTCACCAGAAACCTATGTCGTGTGGCAAATGAACAGGGGACAGCCAGTTTGAGTTTTAATTTCTGCAATGAGCTCTTGTTGTAAAACCCGTTTCTTGTGTATGAAATTGGGCAGAGAATTAACAACATGACAAATGGCTGGTAGAACCTGACAAGAGGCTTTGATTACAAAAGAATTTCTTATTTCTGCACATATTTCCACAGATTCTTCATTGGACAAAGTTATATTATTCCATACTCTGAATTTTAGATTTTAAGCAATGAACAATTAAGGAAACAAAAGCAGATGCTGTCTTTGAGCAAGATTCAAAACTTAGGTCTATGTCAATCAGAATTCTTACAAGAATTAACTTCAGTTTCAGTTTATTGACAGGATACTGGTCATATCACATGTTAATGCAACGCAGAGTAGGTTCTCAAAATCACTTCTTGAGAACCTACTCTGCACCAAGTACTTTCCCAGGTGCTAGGGATGCGTTGGTGAATAAGTCTGAAACAATGAGGCCTCAGGAAGATTTTCTTCTACTACAGAGGAATTGCAGCCATGAAAATGAAAGACACTTGCTCCTTGCAAGAGAAGCAACGACCAACCCAGGCAGTATATTAAAAAGCAGAGACATTACTTTGCAGACAAAGATCCANCTGAGTAATTTGGGCCACCAGATGTCACTACAGATTAAGCAATGGTGAGAGGCTTCCCGCAGCAGAAAGTCTACAGAGGCTTTTGACAAGTTAAGCAAGTACAAGATGTTAATTTTTAAAGAAAAATAGTCTGGCAGTTGCCTTCACTTTTTTCCTTCTTTCTGCCTTTTCTCCAAAGTACCTTGGAGAATTAAAGAAGGAATGTCCCCTATTGCATACACCAACTAATTTTGCACATCTTTTGCCTTCTAGCTTAATAAAAAAGAATAGATGTTACAGTTCAGCAGAGCATAGTTTTTGTTTCAGCAGTTTGTTTGATTGTGAGCAATATTTTTCAAGCTCCATTTTTCTGTGACTTCATAAAAGAAGACTATCCCAGCTCACTTATATTAATGACCCTTTCCACAGCTACCTGGCTTGTAAAGGTGCAGCACAGGCTGAATATGTATCCATTATAATAGCCACTTATAACGGGTAGTTAATCATGAAGAAAATTCATTAGCTGAATGTCACCAGAAACCTATGTCGTGTGGCAAATGAACAGGGGACAGCCAGTTTGAGTTTTAATTTCTGCAATGAGCTCTTGTTGTAAAACCCGTTTCTTGTGTATGAAATTGGGCAGAGAATTAACAACATGACAAATGGCTGGTAGAACCTGACAAGAGGCTTTGATTACAAAAGAATTTCTTATTTCTGCACATATTTCCACAGATTCTTCATTGGACAAAGTTATATTATTCCATACTCTGAATTTTAGATTTTAAGCAATGAACAATTAAGGAAACAAAAGCAGATGCTGTCTTTGAGCAAGATTCAAAACTTAGGTCTATGTCAATCAGAATTCTTACAAGAATTAACTTCAGTTTCAGTTTATTGACAGGATACTGGTCATATCACATGTTAATGCAACGCAGAGTAGGTTCTCAAAATCACTTCTTGAGAACCTACTCTGCACCAAGTACTTTCCCAGGTGCTAGGGATGCGTTGGTGAATAAGTCTGAAACAATGAGGCCTCAGGAAGATTTTCTTCTACTACAGAGGAATTGCAGCCATGAAAATGAAAGACACTTGCTCCTTGCAAGAGAAGCAACGACCAACCCAGGCAGTATATTAAAAAGCAGAGACATTACTTTGCAGACAAAGATCCGTCTAATCAAAGCTATGATTTTTCCAGTAGTCATATATGGATGTGAGAGTTGGACTATAAAGAAAGCTGAGCACTGAAGAATTGATGCTTTTGAACTGTAGTATTGGAGAAGACTCTTGAGAGTCCCTTGGACTGCAAGGAGATCAAGCCAGTCAATCCTACAGGAAATCAGTCCTGAATATTCGTTGAAAAGACTGATGCTGAAGCTAAAGCTGATGCTCCAATATTTTGGCCACCTGATGTGAAGAACTGACTCACTGGAAAAGATCCTGATGCTGGGAATGATTGCAGGTGGGAGGAGAAGGGGATGGCAGAGGATGAGATCATTGGATGTCATCACTGACTCGATGGACATGAGTTTGAGCAGGCCCCAGAGTTGGTGATGGACAGGGAAGTGTGGCATGCTGTAGTCCATGGGGTCGCAAAGAGTTCTACTAAACTGAGCGACTGAACTGAGCTGAACTGAACAGAGGAATAGGAGGATATGGAGAGAGAAAATAAACAACTGAACCCTAAATGATTTTATACCTGACCTATGGGTCTTCCCTTGTGGCTCAGTTGGTGAAGAATCCGTCTGCAATGCAGAGACCTGGGTTCAATCCCTGGGATGAGAAGATCCCTTGGAGAAGGGAAAGGCTAACCACTCCAGTGTTCTAGCCTGGAGAATCCCATGGACTGTATAGTCCATGGAGTCTCAAAGAGTCAGACACGACTAACTTTGACTTTCATTTATGGTGCTTCTTAGATGGCGCAGTTGGTGAAGAATCTGCTTGGAGATTTTTCATTCAGGAGATACAAGAAATAAGGGTTCAATCCTTGAGTTGGGAAGATGCCCTGGAGTGTGGCAACCCACTCCAGTATTCTTGCCTTGGAAATTCCATGGACAGGAAAGCCCGGCGGGCTACAGGAGGAGAGGTCATGAAGAGTCAGACAGAATTGAGCATGGATACACGTGACATATAAAAATATAAGTAGCACTACAAAAAAAAAACTAGAAAGCAATGGAGAATAGAGGGAAGGAGGCAACCATATGAAGTTTCACTCATCAAGGCGAGAAATGCAAAGGCTTCCACTTAACAACCTTTAATTCCTACCTAAGAAAGAGATTGACTCACTATCTCATTGCTAACTTGAAAATTTTCAATGAAGTATATCAGTCAAGTTACTTATTATTAAAGTAATTAATTCTGTCTCATAAAACAGCAAATAATTTCCAAGAGGACATAATTTAAAGTTATCAAATAACTTCCAAGAGGACATAATTGGAGTATGCTATGTAGAAAGGTGGGTGGAATGAAGGGCAGATGAAATAGTAGGTGTCTGCTGAAAGAGTAAATATAGATTTCACTAGATTTTGGTACAGTTAACATGCACGTGCCTGAATGGTGATAGAGTAGACCACTGGCACAAATCTTTTTGAAAGTAATTTGACAAATCATTTCAAGAACCAAGGGAGCAGTCACTTCTTCTTTGACCTGTCAGTGTATTATAGAATGCACACTATGAATTATATTTTGAAGGAAAAAAAAATGAATCTATAAAGATGCTTATTAAAGTGTCATTTTAATACTAAAACATAAGCAGCCTGGATATTTAACAGTATTTGAGAGGCTATGAATTTATGGTGCATCACTCAGCATGGTGAAATAATAAGTACTCATCACAAGTAATAATTAAGAGGATTATGGAACAAAATGGACAGTACATTATTATGATAAAATAAAAGCATAGTTTGAAGATATCTGTGGTTTCATTCTTTTATATTAAATTTGTACATTCATATGGGATAAAACCCAAAACATAGTTAAAGGGGATATTTATTTGATACACTTAATAAGCATCTTTGAAGACCTATGTGGTCTTTCTGGGTTTGAGGGTACAAAGATGAATAACTCATAGTTGTTCCATCAAGCTGCTAATGAGCAGGAGGTCAGTATATATGTTTATGGAAAATAGGATGAATTACTTTGATTTGTGAAAGCTCACAGGGAATGTGGGGAAAAGAATGAAGGAAGAGACTATCTCTTGATAGGGATGTGAATTTGTGTATATCCTAAAGTCTTCCTGAAAAACCTATAACAATTTTATCATGCCTGGTTTACAGTTTGAGTATGGTCCCTGTTTCAATATGTAGTAAATCCATGTTTAAGTATTTGGTTTTATATCTCCAAACACATATTCTGTGTTTGCCTTGGAAATATTGAGTCAAAATGCTGAGAGAAAATTTAGGGAAATGAGGAGGACTTCCTTACAGAGGATTCACAGAAGAAATGGCTTCTGCATTAGGTCTTAAATGCAGAGTGAGAGCCTGTTAGATCATTGTTCCAAGTTTTGGAAACTGTTTGTGCAAAGGCACTGGGACCTGAAGCAACGCCATATAATCTATGCATTATACCTGGGAGTAGCTGGACATAGGAACCACATGAGGAAAGAGGCAGGGCATCAGACCAAATTTTTTTTTCAATAAATTAATATTTTTATTGAAATGCAATTGCTTTACAACATTGTGTTAGTTTCTGCTGTGCAAACAAGTGATTCAGCTACATGTATACATATACCTCTTCCTTCTGGGATTGCTCCTTCCTACCTCCCCACACTTCCCCTGTCTAAGTCAGCACAGAGAACCAAGCCACGCTCCCTATTCTTCAAGCTGGTTCCCACCAGCTATCTATTTTACACATGGGAGTGTATGTATGTCAATCCTATTCTTCCAGTTTGCCCTACCCTCCTTCTCCCCAACTGGGCCCGCCTGCCCATTGTATATGTCTGTGTGTCTATTACTACCCTGAAAATAGGTTCATCTGTACCATTATTCTAGATTCCACATATATGCTTTAATATACAATATTTGTTTCTGACTTACTAGTATGACAGACTCTAGGTCCATCAACATCTCTGCAAATGGACAGTTACATTCCTCTTTATGACCAAGCAGTAGTCCAGCCATATCTTCTTTATCCATTCATCTGTTGTTGGAGAGTTAGGTTGTTTCCATGCCCTTGCTGCTGTAAACAGCTCTACAAGGAACACTGGGGTGCATGTGTTGTTTTGAATTATGGTTTATGGTTTCCTCAGGGTATATACCCATATGCTCAGTAATGAGATTACTAGGTCATATGGTAGTTCTATTTTCAACTTTTTAAGGAACCTCCTTACTGTTCTCTACAGTGGCTGTAGGTAAAGTGTGAATGCTCTGTAGGCTAAAAAGGTTGAACGTTGTTATTGGGTGGTGAAAAGCTAAAGGATCTTCAGATTTGTAAAGAGAGTGTATTTGTTCCTTTGTCTAGCTGTACCTTGTCCAGTTGCAGAAGCTGGAGACATATCAAAAAGGAAGGGCATCCATTATACCTCAAGCAAAAAAATAGGCTTACTACGGTTGAGAAAATCATATAAATTAACATCAGAGCAACTTGAAATCAGTTCTCTTGTACTTTGCAGTGCAGTATTTTTGTTCAGTCCTGCCTCTAGGCTAAATGGATTTGCTTATCAGTGTTGCTGCCTCTTGTTATTGTAGTTGGTTTTCCTGTTCTTTCTGGTTCTCTATCATCAAAGATATTGGTATGAAAATAGAACATTTGTTTAAAATTTCATTAGCTATTTTGATAACATATCCTTTCATTTCTAAGATTTTTAAATACTCCTATGAGTGTTTATATTTCTAAATGGAGTAATTTTCTGAGGAAACTTTTTATGTAGTATATAATGTTAGCACAATTTTATCCATGCTGTGGCATTAAACTAGGAGTTGTATGTGTGCTGTGTGTTTGCATATGTATGAGTACACACATGCATACACATCTATGTAAACACATAAATATATGTTTGTGTGCTTAGTTGCTCAGTCGTGTCTCACCCTTGCGAACCATAGACTGTAGCGTGTCAGGCTCCTCTGTCCATGGGATTCTCCAGGCAAGAATACTGGAGTGGGTTGCCATTTCCTTGCCCAGGGGATCTTCCCAACCCAGGAATTGAACCTGGGTCTCCTGTGTTGCAGGCAGACTCTTCACCAACTGAGCTATGAAGGAACACAGGGATGGAACCCAGGTCTCTTGCATTGCAGGCTGATTCTTTACCAGCTGAGCCACAAGGGAAGCCCAAACTTGTATATATGTTTACATATATCTAAGTTAATTATACATCACATAATAAAAATGATATATTTTTGTTATGAATATATATACATTTTTTCTAGTTTTTCAAGAATATAGACTGTGTTTAAAGATATACTGGAATTCTAGATCCTTAGAGTTACAGAACAGCAGAGTCTAGATCTGTATAGCTTAATTCTAGATTCAATAATAATTAAAATTAAGATGTAGCCCAATATAGATTTATTAAGCTCTAACTTTCTATATTCTTATTCTAATATTTCCATCTGCCAATTTTTTTCATCTTTTGAAAGTATATTAATATCATTGTTTGATTCCTCATGAAGGGTAGGCTGCATTCTCAGCAAGAAATGTATTTTGTGCAAACGTTCTTGCTTATAAGGAAAGAATACAAAAAAAAAACCCAAAAAAGGAACCTTTGCAATATGAATAGAACTGTGCTTTAAGGGAACATTTTTCTAGGTTTTTCGTGAGCTACCAGTTTTCCTCAGGAACTTATCTTGAGAGTCACCACAGTAACAAAAAGAATGTTTCAGCCTTACCACGGTTTGAAATTGAAATTAAACAAATAGAGACTGATGACTTTAAAAGCAAACATTCAAAAAATAAAACCTCAAGACTAAATATGACTGAATTGTTTTGTTCAGAAAGTTATAGCTAAAAAAGTAAGAACCATGATACATTGATATCTCTCCTCATATTTTTTTTTAAGTAATCTGAAAACACTGCCTATTTCAACAGAGAAATTGAAGACTGATAGAAAGGTTAAGAAGGATAGGTACATCAGTAGTTATTTCATATAATATATTTGTTAAGTGAATTTTTTTGTAAATGTAGATTTAAAATTGATCAATTAAAGTAATAGTAAGTTTTATTTTTCTACTATTAATGTATGTACCTATATGAGTAGGATGAGATAATAAGTATATGAAACAGTTTTCATAATAAAATTAATTACATGTTTTTAAGGTTGTGATCATTTTAATTAATAAAATGAAGTTTCTATACATTGGTAGAGTGTCCTTCAATGCTCAGGAATTCCTCTGGTGTCAACATCTCAGTGTTAGGGAACATACTGAATTTTTAGAGTTCAAGGTATGAACTAAGGAAATGAGGAAACCTCAGTAGCTTAGCCATGCATTTGTATGAAAAAGATTAGATTTACTATTTACTATTTTCTAAGTTTACAAGATATTCACTACACTACAGTAATTTAAGACATGATTTATAGCCAGACAGACATGAGTTCAAATTCAGTATTCAGTATCTTGTTTATAAGCTATGTAACCTTGGGCATGTTGTTTAATATCCCATATTGTTTAATATCCCGCTTTACCATCTGAGCCACCAGGGAAGTCTGAATCTTAGAACACTCACTACAAAAATTTAGATACTAGTTAGTAGTATGTATATTGAGTGACTCATTGGACTTTTCTACCAATTTCAGTTTGTTTTTTGAAACACTAAATTGAAAGCAAAGTTAAAGCTCCATGTTTTTGGAACTTTGGCAGATCCGATCAAGAATCTAACAACTTAGCCATCCTGGCAATATGATTCAGTCTCTTTGAGCCATTTGAGACTCTTATTCATTTCAGTTTCTCTAACCTCCACAGAATGCTAAATATCTGATAGAAACAAACAAGTAGAAAGGTTTTAAACTGAATTTCTGTGTGTCCGTATTAGGATAGGATAGTCTCTGCTGCAGTAACAAACTCTTGAGTCTCAATGACTTAAATATATAAGGATTGATTTCTTGCTCACGCAAAATTTAGTGCAGGTTGAATATCTCTCAGTAGAAGCTTTAACCCAAACAGTGACTCTACCATTCGTCACTGTTGTAGTGGAGAAGCATAATATTTTTAAGAATCAAACTTGAAAGTAGATTCAAACCCTTCTGTCCACACTGTATGAGCCAGACTGTCACATGTTTATAAAATAACCATAAAAACATGTTGAGAAATGTAGCCTTTCTGTTTACACTTGAAGAAGAAATGATATAGTAAACATATAATCTGTGCCATAGTGTACAGGGAAAACTAAACTTCCCTAGAAAGCTTTTTCTAGACAGCTAATTGAACTGATTGTTTGCAAAATTATTTTTATATGGTAAAGTAAATATTTATTTCACATACATGAGTAGGTAGCTTGTCTTATTTATCTGTGATGATGTATCTGGTACATATCTTCAATCATAGCATCTAATTGGTCTTTTCTGAAAACATGTGAATTACACATGGAGTTTTACACATGACTTTAACATTTTATAGACTACCACACAGAGGAAACGAGTTATTCTATGTGACATCAGATGACAAAACTGTGGGCTAAGAATATATACTGAAGAAAGGTAGGTTTCCTCTCAATCTACAAAAAGCCCTCCCAGGAAGATGTATTCATTTGGTCACAGTGACTTCTCAATATCTAGATATATTTCAGTAGGGCCTAACAGCAAGATAAAGTTGAAAGAGATAATCTTTGAAGTTACAATCTTCTGGGATTAAATTCTAGTTCCATCAGCTGCTAATAGCTAGTTATTGACAGTGTGGCCTTAGCATGCTAACGATCTCCATAGAGCTTCATATTTGTTATACACTGTATGCCACCTCATGCGAAGAGTTGCCTCATTGGAAAAAACTGATGCTGGGAGGGGTTGGGGGCAGGAGGAGAAGAGGATGACAGAGGATGAGACGACTGGATGGCATCACCGACTCGATGGACATGAGTTTGAGTGAACTCCCTGAGTTGGTGATGGACAGGGAGGCCTGGCGTGCTGCAATTCATGGGGTCGCAAAGAGTCGGACATGACTGAGTGACTGAACTGAACCGATGCAATTTTATCTGTCAAATTTCATATGAAATCAAATTCTGGTTGATTCAAGTAGAAAAGGAATTTGTGGACAATGTTGAATAATACACGGAATTAACAGAAATGTAGCAGAACAAAATTAAGAGACAAGCAAAGCCTAGAGTGAATAGGACTAGAACCATAGCCAAAATCACGCCATAGGAACTAGTGGATGCCAATGCCACTGGGCACAATTGCCACAGACAGCACTGTCACCCCTGTTGATCCTCCTACTCTGGACGCTGATTAGCAATTGCAACTGAAATGTATTATTTTCTAGTTAGACTTCTGTGTCATTCTGGCAAGGTTCAAAATTTTAGGCCAGAACTTTTGGTTGTTTAAATCTCAACTGCATGCCATTAATATGCTGCCAGAAGGTGGAGAAAAGTGAGTATTGGGCTTATCTCTCACCAATATGTGAATAGTGGGGAAATCCCCAATATGGAAAAATCTAATTACTAGACCTCCCAAAGTCAGTTGCTAGATATGACACTTTCTGCCTCTTTAGGTTAATATAAGACTTACTAGTGGTGTAATATGGAGAAGGCAATGGTACCCCACTCCAGCAATCTTGCCTGGAAAATCCCATGGACAGAGGAGCCTGGTGGGCTGCAATCCATGGGGTCGCTAAGAGTTGGACACAACTGAGCAATTTCCCTTTCACTTTTCACTTTCATGCATTGGAGAAGGAAATGGCAACCCACTCCAGTGTTCTTGCCAGGAGAATCCCAGGGACGGGGGAGCCNGCCTGGAAAATCCCATGGACAGAGGAGCCTGGTGGGCTGCAATCCATGGGGTCGCTAAGAGTTGGACACAACTGAGCAATTTCCCTTTCACTTTTCACTTTCATGCATTGGAGAAGGAAATGGCAACCCACTCCAGTGTTCTTGCCGGGAGAATCCCAGGGACGGGGGAGCCTGGTGGGCTCCCGTCTATGGGGTAGCACAGAGTCAGACATGACTGAAGCGACTGAGCAGCAGCAGTGGTGTGATATAATATTTCTGAAGTGCTGTCTCACTCTTAATTCCCTTTCATGGGCAGTTTAATAAGCCCTGACACCAAATACTTTGCTGATCAGACTAACACTCTAGGTTATGAAACACACAAACCCAACCAGAGATGCCCAGGGAAGGCCCATTCTTTGTTAAAGGGGAAAAATTCTTCAAAATACCCAGTCCCCAAGAGGCTATGAAACCAAGCTAATCCCACCCACCTGCTCTCCATAAACCACCTCTTGCAATTCCAGATGGCTGGCACCCTGTCCTCAGGTGCAACTGCCTATGTGACCGTGCCTCTTAGTCTTCTTGTGTTTGGAGATATTGATAGCAGAAAGTTCTGCCTTTTATTCCTCAGAGTCCTTGTCTTGTGTCTGCCACAGTAAGATTATAATTACACATAATATACTGTTCATGGGGTTCTCGAGGCAAAAATATTGAAGTGGTTTGCCATTGCCTTCTCCAGTGGACCACATTTTGTCAGAACTCTCCACCGTGACCTGTCCATCTTGGGTGATCCTGCATGGCATGGCTCATAGCTTCATGGAGTTACACAAGACTCTGATCCATGTGATCATTTCGGTTAGTTTTCTATAAGGGTGGTTTTCATTCAAGAAGCCGTGGGGTTGTAGTTCTTGTTCCTTCTGTCTGTACGCTGATGGATGAGGACAACAGGCTTCTGAAAGCTTCCTGATGAGAGGGACTGGCTGTGAGAACATGATTTAGAGACTGAAAAATTTCCTATCATTATGGGACAAATTGTCAGCACTGTCCTCAGAACATATAGTACTCAGTAATTGTTTTATATAACTAGACTATTAGGATATTTTAGAGACCATTTGTGTATTGGGTAGGTTTTCTATATTTCATTCAACTCTATAATTCTAGAGGAGCTAGAAAAGTCGCATAATATGAATGTTAAAGAACATATCTATTATTGTTATTAGTTTCATAGCGACTTTGACCTATAGTGGCTGCTTTGACATGAACTCATGTACACCCGTGGCAGATTCATGTCAATGTATGGCAAAACCAATACAGTATTGTAAAGCACAATAAAGTAAAATTTAAAAAATATATATATACATGAAAATTAACTGTGCATCAGGCCTAACTGTCAAGATTTTAACACAAGTTAGGCTTGGGACTATACTTCAGAACTACTATATAAATAACTGTACAAAATTTATATTTGGGATTATACATTTTTCAAATCTTCACAGTTAGATCTGTTATACAGATAGGGTTGGCAGTGGCTTATAGGATAAACTTACAGACCATTTCATTGCAACCCATGATCGACACAGGATAGGTCAGTTTCTTGTCTGTTCTTCCTAGTCCCTGTATACACTCTCCTACTTCTGCAGCAAGCAGTGTGATAGAACTTGCCACTCTCCAGATATTAGATTTTCTTTATCTTCCTGAATGTTTCATATGCTTTTCTTTTTAGTGGANTTAGGCTTGGGACTATACTTCAGAACTACTATATAAATAACTGTACAAAATTTATATTTGGGATTATACGTTTTTCAAATCTTCACGGTTAGATCTGTTATACAGATAGGGTTGGCAGTGGCTTATAGGATAAACTTACAGACCATTTCATTGCAGCCCATGATCGACACAGGATAGGTCAGTTTCTCGTCTGTTCTTCCTAGTCCCTGTATACACTCTCCTCCTTCTGCAGCAAGCAGTGTGATAGAGCNATTTACAAGCATCTTAAATACCAGCTTATAATACTTGACATTTTTTAATCATTTCAAATTGAGTTTTCCATAAGCTTTTAAAATGCAAGACTATTCATCCACTTCAGTGAGTTACCAGTTTTCATTTCCACTATTCCAAAAGATGTGTATAAGAGACAGCTGTATACACTCTCCTCCTTCTGCAGCAAGCAGTGTGATAGAGCTTGCCACTCTCCAGATATTAGATTTTCTTTATCTTCCTGAATGTTTCATATGCTTTTCTTTTTAGTGGAATCGGATTTGTATCTCTTCTTTTAAGGCGCAGTATAAAAATTAGCTCAGCGGTTTTCCTCTTCTTCTCTTCAGAAAGTCCAACCAAGAGACATATGAACTTTTGTTTTAATGCAGCAAGATTAAAAAAGTCCCTCATTTTCTCCGCTTACAATGTAACTCTTTAGACTAAAGATTAAAAATAAATCTTATTTATTTGAGACCCCCTGATTTTACAAAAATCTTCAACCTATTGTTAATATCTCAGATCCATTTTACAACTCACAAAGAGATTTTATTGATTAATCTCGAAGCATAAATATCCTTGTTAAGAGTTGGATATTGTGAAGAGTGCTGAAGGATATCTTTGTACAAGGAAGAGGACCTAGTCTGGCTTCTGGCTAGGATGGGATATCAAGCACTAGATTTATCATGCAGGGAGACTATTATTACTGTACTTATTACATTTAATTTCTGGCTATGGTGCAGAGAGAGGAATTCAGGTAGAGCTTGTTGTTCAGTCACCAAGTTGTGCCCAACTCTTTGCAACCCCATGGACTGCAGCACCCCAGACTTTCCTGTCCTTCACTGTCTCCCTGAGTTCACTTAAATTCATGTCCATTGAGTTGGTGATGCTATCCAACCGTCTCATCTGTTTTTTTCCCCCCTATCCTGCTGCCCTCAATCTTTCCCAGTATCAGAGTCTCCCAATGAGTCAACTTTTTGCATCAGGTGGCCAAAGGATTGGAGCTTCAGTAACAGTCCTTTAAATGAATATCCCAAACTTTTAGTTGAAATTTTAAAACTTNTATCCTGCTGCCCTCAATCTTTCCCAGTATCAGAGTCTCCCAATGAGTCAACTTTTTGCATCAGGTGGCCAAAGGATTGGAGCTTCAGTAACAGTCCTTTAAATGAATATCCCAAACTTTTAGTTGAAATTTTAAAACTTACTCTAAAAGTAACATGGAAACTCAAAGATTTTTGAAAAATAACAAAAAAGGACTAATACTAATGTCATATTTTAAGACATCATAAACAGATAGTACTTAAGTAATTAAGAGTTTGTATTGACAGTAAGATTGATAAACAGATCAATAAAACAGAGTAGATAGTCCAGAAACTTTTTTGAACTACTGGATATCTGGATATTCATTTGCAAAAAAGAACAAAGAATAAAATAGTTCTAATCCACACCTCATATCACATAAATAAAATGCCTATGATTTTAGAATCATATATTTAAACATGAAACATAAAACTAATATCTATTTCTAATAAAAAAAATAGCTGCTGCTGCTGCTGCTAAGTCGCGTCAGTCGTGTCCGACTCTGTGCGACTCCATAGACGGCAGCCCACCAGGCTCCCACCGTCCCTGGGATTCTCCAGGCAAGAACACTGGAGTGGGCTGCCATTTCCTTCTCCAATACATGGAAATGAAAAGCGAAAGTGAAGTCGCTCAGTNCTGCTGCTAAGTCGCGTCAGTCGTGTCCGACTCTGTGCGACTCCATAGACGGCAGCCCACCAGGCTCCCACCGTCCCTGGGATTCTCCAGGCAAGAACACTGGAGTGGGCTGCCATTTCCTTCTCCAATACATGGAAATGAAAAGCGAAAGTGAAGTCGCTCAGTTGTGTCCAACTCTTAGCGACCCATGGACTGCAGCCTACTAGGCTCCTCCATCCATGGGATTTGCTGAAGCTCCTAATGACCATAGGTTAGGCAAAGTTTTCTTAGACACAGAAACAAAAGTATAATCCATGAAATAATAAGTGGATTAACTGTATTTCATCAAATCTGAAAGCTGCATTTTCTACAAAAGATACTGTTAAGAAAAGATCAGACATCCTGGAAAAAAAGCATTTACAAATCATCTATCAGATAAAGAACTTAGGATAAAGAACCCTCAAAGCAAAATAATAAAAGGAAACCCAATAAATAACATAAAAGATCTGGGAAGACACTTCAACAAGGAAAACGTGGAAGGCAAGTAAGCACATGAAAGGATATGCGACACAACTTGTCACCATTTGAGGTTGTTTGGCCACTCAGTCATGTCCAGAGCTTTTGTGACTCCATGGACTGCGGCACACCAGGCTCCCCTGTCCTTGAGATTTCTCAGCCAGGAATACTGGAGTGGGTTGACATTTCTTTCTCCAGGAGATCTTCTCAACCTACAAGTCAAATCTGCATCTCCTATACTGGCAAGTGGATTCTTTACCACTGATCCACCATGAAGCTCTAATTCATCATTAAAGTGAAGTTGCTCAATTGTGTCCGACTCTTTGCAANCTGTCCTTGAGATTTCTCAGCCAGGAATACTGGAGTGGGTTGACATTTCTTTCTCCAGGAGATCTTCTCAACCTACAAGTCAAATCTGCATCTCCTATACTGGCAAGTGGATTCTTTACCACTGATCCACCATGAAGCTCTAATTCATCATTAAAGTGAAGTTGCTCAATTGTGTCCGACTCTTTGCAACCCCATGGACTGTAGCCCACCATGCTCCTCTGTCCATGGGATTTTCCAGGCAAGAGTACTGGAGTGGGTTGCCATTTCCTTCTCCAGAGGATCTTCCTGATCCAGGGATCGAACCCAGGTCTCCCGCATTGTAAGCAAGATGCTTTACCGTCTGAGCCACCAGGGAAGTCTAATTTAAGGGAAATGAAATTTTGTTTCACATTCCTATTAAAAAGGTTAAAATTTAAAAGACTGATAAGAATAGGTATTATGCGTTGGTGTACTATCTTTGGAGAAAATTTCTTAAAAAGTTACACATTCACCTATCTTACCTGCATGCTAAGTCACTTCAATTGTGTCAGACTCTGCAACCCTATGGACTGTAGCCCACCATGCTACTCTGTCCATAAAATTCTCCAGGCAAGAATACTGAAGCGGGCAGCCATTGACTTCTCCAGGGGATCTTCTGACCCAGGGATCAAACCTGGGTTTCCTGCATTGAAGGCAGATTGTTTAGCATCTGAGCCACCAGAGAAGCCCCACACCTACGTTATGATCCAGCAATTCTATTCCTTGGTATTTTCAGAAGAGAAATAAAAGCATATCCATATGAATATTGTATATGAACTTTCATAACACCTCTGCTTTATAATAGCCAAAGGTCAGGACTAACACTAATGCTTATCAACAAATTTGTGTGTGAATAAACTGGGGCACATCCTTGCAATTGAGTACTTATTGGAACAAGAATGAATGAACTGTTGCTACATGCTACAGCATGGATGATTCTCCAAATAATTGTGCTCATTGAGAGAAATAAAACCAAAATAATTATTCCATTTACATAGAATTTTAGAAAATACAAAATACTCTGATGACAGAAAGTAGACCAGTGGTTGACTAGGGTTGGAATTAAAAATTTACACACTGATACTTTGAATGTAGTCTTCATTATCTTGACTCTGATCATGTTCTCATTTTTGCATATCTGTGTTAAAATGTATAAATTGTATACTTTAGGTATGTGTACATTATTATATGTCAATTATGCCTAAGTAAAGCTGTTAGTAATTTGACAAAAGAAAAAGAGATAAGATCCCTAATAAGGAGCAAATTAGCTACTGTCCCTAAAGAACTATTTATATATATATGTATATATATACATATATATACATATATATATATGTTGGATTTGGCGACTGGCTCAGAGAACTAGCACTTAGTTCAGCTGGAGGCTTAAAGAATGGACAAGGAAGATCAAGGGAAGCTTTGCTGAGCTGAATCTTAGAGGATAAGCAGAAGGTGAATTCAGGAGGGATGTGTTCCAAGAAGAGAGTCTTCAAAGATGAGAGAGTGTGGCTTTCAAAACTATAGGTTAGGTATGTTGTCAGTTACTGAGTGTTGTCTTTGATCCTCACCCCAGTCTTCCTGTTTTCTGTTCACACTGCATTGGTTTTAAAGCTGTGGATTTTGACCATCTTACCTGCCTCATGAGAAATCTGTATGCAGGTCAAGAAGCAAAAGTTAGAACCAGACGTGGAACAACAGACTGGTTCCAACTCAGGAAAGGAGTACATCAAGGCTATATACTGTCACCCTGCTTATTTAACTTATATGCAGAATACATCATGTGAAATGCCAGGCTGGATGCAGCAGAAGCTGGAATCAAGACAGCTGGGAGAAATATCAGTAACCTCAGATATACAGATGACACCACCCTTAATATCAGAAAGTGAAGAGGAACTGAAGAGCTTTTTGACTAAAGTAAAAGAGGGGAATGAAAAAGCTGGCTTAAAACATTCAAAACACTAAGATCGTGGCATCTGGTCCTATCACTTCATGGCAAAACAATGGGGAAACAATGGAAACTGTGACAGACTTTATTTTCTTGGGCTCCAAAATCACTGCAGATAGTGACTGTAGGTATGAAATTAAAAGACACTTGCTCCTTGGAAGAAAATCATTAACAAACCTAGACAGCCTATTAAAAAGCAGAGACATTATTTTGCTGACAAAGGTCCACCTAGTCAAAAGTATGGTTTTTCCAGTAGTCATGTATGAATGTGAGAGTTGGACCATAAGGAAAGCTGAGTGCCAAAGAATCAATGCTTTTGTACTGTGGTGTTAGAGAAAACTCTTGAGAGTTCTTTGGACTACAGTGTTAGAGAAAACGCTTGAGAGTCCCTTGGACTACAAGGAAATCCAACCAGTCCATCCTAAAGGAAATCAATCCTGAATATTCATTGGAAGGACTGATGTTGAAGCTGAAGCTCCAATCCTTTGGCTATCTGATATGAAGAACTGACTCATTGGAAAAGACCCTGATGTTGGGAAAGATTGAAGGCAGAAGAGAAGGGGGTGACAGATGATGAGATGGTTGGATGGCATCACCAACTTGATGGACATGAGTTTGATCAAGCTACCGGAGTTGGTGATGGACTGGGAAGGTTGGCATGCTGCAGTCCATGGGGTCGCAAAGAGGCAGACATGACTGAGTGACTGAACTAAACTGAGGTTTCCTTAGGCACATATATCTGGGATTGTGGGATAGGGAATCTTATCACACCTGTTTCAGTGAGAGCAGACCCTTTAACTGTTTTATATATTAAATGCCTATGAAAGATACAAAAACAAATAACTAAATAAAATATCACTCTTTTGGCTAACGTGGACTCCTCCTTTCTTGGTCGCTTTTTCTCTCTGTCTCTCTCTATATATGTATATTTATATATAAGAGAGCCTGATTACATATATATATATTTTGTTATATGTATATAAAACTGGCTTTCTTGTTTTCATTTTCATTGTTTTTCTTATTTTCCCCCTGATACCAGAGTAGTCTTTCCTTTCCATATGGGCTATGGATTTCTATCATTTTTAAAATCATCCCAATGAAGTCTCTGCTGATTCCTGCAGCTTAAAATATTTCTCTTTCTTATGAAAACCCACAACCCTTTATCTTGAAATGCCGTGATGCCAGTTATGTGTCAGAGAATGCTATTGGCACTTTCACATATGTCATTCATTTGATCCTTACAACATTGCTCTGAGGCAGGCGGCCTCATCTCTACTATAGGGATGCAAACCCTGAGGTTCAGATTGCTTACCTGACTTTCCAAAATTCACCTAGCTAGGAAGAGGCAGAGCTAGAAATACAATCTAGGGCTTGTCATTCCAAGCTATATTTTAATTCCATTATGGCATTATCACTATACTCCAAAATTATAGCTGGATGATCCTGTCCAGGAGTGTTTTAGTTTTTATTGTTTGTTGGTTTTCTTTTTGTTTTGTTACAACACAGCACACTTTCTTTTGAAATACCTTTCAACTAGATCATAAATTTCACTGGGGACAGCGATGCCTTGTATCAGTTTATATAAGGGCCATATCTAAGATGTGATCAATAAATGTTTCAGAAAGAAAAGAATGATGAGATATAAAGAGAAAAGAGGAATGAAAGGACAGAGATAGGAAAAGGGAGAATGAGCAAGTGACTGGTTCGTATTATAGTGAGAAATGCTTACTGTTGTCTCTTCTGAGAATATAATGCTTTCTAGTCTTTCCTAAATGCTGCAGATGGATTCCTGATAGGTTTATTGAGTATTCATCAAAACAGAAGTATAATTCATTATGGATCTGAATCTCAGTACATTTCCACAGTCCCTACTCCATCTGCATTAGACTGCTTTAGGTAATTTGTGTAGATATCTATCGTTATGCCACCAAAAGGTTTAGACTCCCTGCTCCTGAGGGGAGCTTTGACAGAGGTAAAGAAGGATGGCATATTTGTATCATTCTTCTTTGTCTCTCAGTCCAAGAAGTAATAATTGAGATGTGTGGGTTGAGATGAGCCAATCAGAGTTGAACACATCACAGGCTACAGTGAGTGGTCCAGGAATGGATATGTGGCTCCATCTCAAGCTAATCAGAAATAACAAATCTACTTTTAAAGTGCTGAGTTTGGGTGAAGGAGGACAAAGACATTTTCTCTCTGGATGCCAGATTTTGACCCTCTAATTAATTCAGCTATATTTAAAGAAAGAACGTGTCTGAAATTTAAAGCTTGTTGAGTCAATAAACTATTTTTAGTTTTAAACTTGCTTTGGTTTTGGACAGTTTTTCTTCATTGTTCTTTTCAACATCAGTGTTACTAATACAAAACATTGAGTCCCTTGAAAATATATAGCTTCCCAGAGAAATCTTGGTGTGATAGCATGTCTTCTCTTGATAACACACAGGATAAAGTGAGCCACATAGGGTAAAGGTGGCTCACCTCTAAGCTCTTGAATAGGCTCCAGAACCGTTATCATTTTGAGACTGTCAGTTACAGAAAGCTTATCGTGTGCCAGGTAGTCTTGGAGGCCCCTAATGTGTATTTTCTATTTAATTCTCACAATTAGCTCATGAGAAAAGTGATTTTAATTTTAGGAGTGAGGTAGCTGGGGCCTGGAAAAATAAATAACTTTCTTTGATAGCCAAGCTAGAGTTTGAAGGTTTGACTTCAAGAATTGCTCTTTCTCTACCACAGAATTATTCTGTTGCATAGACAATAACTGAAAATAATGTTCCTTTAACTTCTAAAAATATTTCCCTACCAAACAGAGAATATTGACATTGGGTATTTTTGTTTACTCATAATTTTAGAGAGACTAGATTTCTAAGAGCGGATATATTATCTTTCCCCCTGATTTTTTTTTTGGGAGGGAGGTGTGATTTTATTGACATCTTTGCATTACACTCTGAACACAAAAAGGTATTTTGGTTGAAATAGTGTGACACTGTCAACCTTGAAATAGGCATTTAAAAGCCTTTTCATTTCATAAAGCTTTTGGTGTAGAATGTGGATTTACGGTTATCTTTTTCACAGCAATTAAAATCTCTATAAATAACATTCTCCATGTTTAGCATTTTAACCTTCTTTTATTGGTAACATGATGCATTCCACATATTTTCCTGAGTGCAGCAGAAGTAAACCATAAATTCGATAAGATGTATATAATATTATTTATATCTAATGTAAGAGCAGTCTCCAAAATGTTTCTTTGTGAATATATCAGAGCCATGAAGAGAAATATGCTTAGAAATTCAGTTTGTGTATGTAGTGTTTGCTAATTAACATAATTTCATGTAAATTTGTATGAACAAAAACACAAAAATAAAGCTGATGAAAACCTCAATATTTATTTTGAATTATGGGAGTGTGGAGGTTTTTCCCTTGTCCATTTTTCTAAATATTAGATTATTTTATGAAAGATTTAGAGATAATAAGTTTTATTTTTTAAATTTTTTTCAGATTTTAGTTGAGAAAAATTTCTAAACATTGAGGTCAAATATTACTGTGAGATGTGAAGAAAAAACTACTGCCTGTACAAAGCTTTTCATTCAATTATTACTTTATTAATTTTCTACACATTCATAAATATGCAGCATACTACTGGCAATGTGACGGTGCTTGAGGATATGATAATGTAAATTTGGGAAAGTCCTTGTACTCAGAAAGTGAAAGTTGCTCAACCATGTCTGACTCTCTTCGACCCCGAGGACTATACAGTCCATGGAATTCTCCAGGCCAGAATACTAGAGTGGGTAGCCTATCCCTTCTCCAGGGGATCTTTCCAACCCAAGGATCAAACCCAGGTCTCCCTCACTGGAGGCAGATTTCTTTACCACCTGAGCCTCAAGGGAAGCCCTGTGCTCAGTAAGCAAGCATTATAGTCAGGGAGAAGGCGATGGAAGCCCATTCCAGTATTCTTGCCTGGAAAATCCCATGGATGGAGGAGCCTGGTGGGCTGCAGTCCATGGGGTCGCTGAGTCAGACATGACTGAGCGACTTCACTTTCACTTTTCACTCGCATGCATTGGAGAAGGAAATGGCAACCCACTCCAGTGTTCTTGCCTGGAGAATCCCAAGGATGGGGGAGCCTGGTGGGCTGCCGTCTGTGGGGTCTCACAGAGTCAGACACGACTGCAGCGACTTAGCAGCATAGTCAGGGCAGAGAACTATCACGCTCGCACGCAGGTGCACGCCCCTACACACACACTTCACATGGGATACATGCTATGAATTAGAACAAGATAATATAATAAATAAAAATTCAGAGAGGTTTCTTTAAAAGAAAGCTTTTAAAAGAGAGAAATGTGTCGGCATAAATATGATTATTGAACTAGTTTTGCTATCAATACATATACATAGAAAAAGCTCAAATAATTGAATTATTAAGTTATTAATTATATTAAATGAAAATACAATTATATAACAGTAGATGCATAATTAATTCTAATTATGAGTAAATTATTATGAAATGAAGGAGGCACAGAACGGGTAGAGTTGAGAGGCTGGACTACAACATTTTAACTTGACAAGTATATAATTGTCAAAATTCAAAAATGCGTGCATATGAATAGCTATACTAGAATTAAAATATTGCATTAGGAATAATACTTGAATATTGCTTACATTGCGCAATAATTTAAACTTTTCATTTAATTTTTAAAAGAATAGTTAAGATTTCAAAAGAATTTCTGTCTCTCTGACTTTGACTTCTCACTTACCTCACGTAAGAGGAATCATGGTGTATTTGTCTTTGTGTCTGACTTATATCACTTAGCATAACGTCTTCAGGGTTCATGCATGTTTTAGCATGTGTCAGAATTTCCTTTTTCAAAGTAGAATTCTAATAAGTAGACTTACTTATTTTGGAGGAGTTTTAGATTCACAGTAAAAATGAGCAGAAGAAATTAAGATTATCCTATACCCACTGCCCCCACACAATCACAGCCTCTGCCATTTTACACATCCCTTACCAGAGTGTTACCTTTATTATAAAAGATGAACCAAACCTTTACGCATCATCATCCAGAATCTATAGTTTGTATTAGGGCTCATTCTTTGTATGTGTACTTTCTATGGGTTTGAGTAACTATACAGTGACATGTTTCTTTATATGATATTCTAATATACAGTAGTTTCTTCATCCTACATTTTTTTTTCCTGCATATTTGCTTTCTGTCCTCTCTGATTCTTGGGAATCACTGATCTTTATACTGTCTTCCTACTTTTGCCTTTTCTGGTCATCAAATTCATAGAGACAGAAAGTAGAGTGGAGGTTAACAGGGGCTACACAGAAGAGAAGATGGGGAATTATTGTCTAATAGGTACAGTATTCAGTTTGGGATGATGAATAAAGGTCCGGAATGGTGGTGATAGCAGCACAACAATGTAATGAATTTAATGTTGCTAAACTGAACATTCAAAAATGGTTAAAAAGGTATATTTTGTTTTATGTATATTTTATTACAGTAGGAAAGATGTCAAAAAATTCTAAAGAGCTATGTTTTAAACAAAATATTTTATTGCGATTTTAAAACATTGAGT
Source organism: Neotragus moschatus (assembly GCA_006410615.1). NCBI lineage: Eukaryota > Metazoa > Chordata > Mammalia > Artiodactyla > Bovidae > Neotragus > Neotragus moschatus. The sequence continues at coordinate 22,712 of SJYA01003263.1, forward strand.
GTAGAATTATAGGAATACAATTGAATGACTATTTCTTAAATAATGTTTATTTTCTGTGAATAAGACTTTAAGCTTTAAACTACGTAATTCAATACAATATTTGTTTTATATCTAGTAATTTTTATTCCTTAATCCCCTGCCTGTATATTGACCTTCCCCTATCCCTCTTCCCACTAATAACTACTAGTTTGTTCTCTGTGAGTCATTTTGTTATATTTATTGGTTGGCTTTATTTTTTAGATTTCACATGTAAGTGGTATAACAGAGTATCTCTTTTTTGTCCAACTTGTTTCACTTAGCACAATGACCTCCAATTCCATCCATGCTGTTGCAAATGGCAAAATTTTATTCTTTTTCATGACTATGTAATACTCCATTGTATGTATGCATGCATTATCCATTCAATCTATTGATAGACACTTAGGTTGCTTCCATATCTTGGTAACTGTAAATAATGCTGCTATGAACACTGGGCTACATGTATCTTTTCAAATTAGTGTTTCTGTTTCTCTCAGATAAATATCCAGGAAGTTTAATTGCTGGGTCTTAAGGCAATGGCACCCCACTCCAGTACTCTCGCTTGGAAATCCCATGGACGGAGGAGCCTGGTAGGCTGCAGTCCATGGGGTCGCTAAGTCAGACATGACTGAGCAACGTCACTTTCACGCATTGGAGAAGGAAATGGCAACCCACTCCAGTGTTCTTGCCTGGAGAATCCCAGGGACAGGGGAGCCTGGTGGGCTGCCGTCTATGGGGTCGCACAGAGCCGGACACGTCTGAAGCGACTTAGCAGCAGCAGCAGCAGCATGGTAGTTCTATTTTTAGTTTTTGAGAAACCTCCATACTATTTTCCACACTGACTGCCTTAATTTACACTCCAACCAATAATGTATGAAGGTTCCTTTTTCTCCACATCCTCTTCAAAATTTGTGTTCTTTTTCATGATAGGCATTCTGACAGCTGTGAGTGATTTATCATTATGCTTTTGATTTGCATTTCTCTGCTAATAAGCAATGCTGTACATATTTTCATGTTGATTATCTATAATTCTTCTTTGGAAAAAATGTCTATTCATATGTTCAGCTCATTTTTAAAATTAGGTTGTTTGATTTTTTTTGATGTTGAGCAACTGTTNTTTTTTTTTGGGAGGGAGGTGTGATTTTATTGACATCTTTGCATTACACTCTGAACACAAAAAGGTATTTTGGTTGAAATAGTGTGACACTGTCAACCTTGAAATAGGCATTTAAAAGCCTTTTCATTTCATAAAGCTTTTGGTGTAGAATGTGGATTTACGGTTATCTTTTTCACAGCAATTAAAATCTCTATAAATAACATTCTCCATGTTTAGCATTTTAACCTTCTTTTATTGGTAACATGATGCATTCCACATATTTTCCTGAGTGCAGCAGAAGTAAACCATAAATTCGATAAGATGTATATAATATTATTTATATCTAATGTAAGAGCAGTCTCCAAAATGTTTCTTTGTGAATATATCAGAGCCATGAAGAGAAATATGCTTAGAAATTCAGTTTGTGTATGTAGTGTTTGCTAATTAACATAATTTCATGTAAATTTGTATGAACAAAAACACAAAAATAAAGCTGATGAAAACCTCAATATTTATTTTGAATTATGGGAGTGTGGAGGTTTTTCCCTTGTCCATTTTTCTAAATATTAGATTATTTTATGAAAGATTTAGAGATAATAAGTTTTATTTTTTAAATTTTTTTCAGATTTTAGTTGAGAAAAATTTCTAAACATTGAGGTCAAATATTACTGTGAGATGTGAAGAAAAAACTACTGCCTGTACAAAGCTTTTCATTCAATTATTACTTTATTAATTTTCTACACATTCATAAATATGCAGCATACTACTGGCAATGTGACGGTGCTTGAGGATATGATAATGTAAATTTGGGAAAGTCCTTGTACTCAGAAAGTGAAAGTTGCTCAACCATGTCTGACTCTCTTCGACCCCGAGGACTATACAGTCCATGGAATTCTCCAGGCCAGAATACTAGAGTGGGTAGCCTATCCCTTCTCCAGGGGATCTTTCCAACCCAAGGATCAAACCCAGGTCTCCCTCACTGGAGGCAGATTTCTTTACCACCTGAGCCTCAAGGGAAGCCCTGTGCTCAGTAAGCAAGCATTATAGTCAGGGAGAAGGCGATGGAAGCCCATTCCAGTATTCTTGCCTGGAAAATCCCATGGATGGAGGAGCCTGGTGGGCTGCAGTCCATGGGGTCGCTGAGTCAGACATGACTGAGCGACTTCACTTTCACTTTTCACTCGCATGCATTGGAGAAGGAAATGGCAACCCACTCCAGTGTTCTTGCCTGGAGAATCCCAAGGATGGGGGAGCCTGGTGGGCTGCCGTCTGTGGGGTCTCACAGAGTCAGACACGACTGCAGCGACTTAGCAGCATAGTCAGGGCAGAGAACTATCACGCTCGCACGCAGGTGCACGCCCCTACACACACACTTCACATGGGATACATGCTATGAATTAGAACAAGATAATATAATAAATAAAAATTCAGAGAGGTTTCTTTAAAAGAAAGCTTTTAAAAGAGAGAAATGTGTCGGCATAAATATGATTATTGAACTAGTTTTGCTATCAATACATATACATAGAAAAAGCTCAAATAATTGAATTATTAAGTTATTAATTATATTAAATGAAAATACAATTATATAACAGTAGATGCATAATTAATTCTAATTATGAGTAAATTATTATGAAATGAAGGAGGCACAGAACGGGTAGAGTTGAGAGGCTGGACTACAACATTTTAACTTGACAAGTATATAATTGTCAAAATTCAAAAATGCGTGCATATGAATAGCTATACTAGAATTAAAATATTGCATTAGGAATAATACTTGAATATTGCTTACATTGCGCAATAATTTAAACTTTTCATTTAATTTTTAAAAGAATAGTTAAGATTTCAAAAGAATTTCTGTCTCTCTGACTTTGACTTCTCACTTACCTCACGTAAGAGGAATCATGGTGTATTTGTCTTTGTGTCTGACTTATATCACTTAGCATAACGTCTTCAGGGTTCATGCATGTTTTAGCATGTGTCAGAATTTCCTTTTTCAAAGTAGAATTCTAATAAGTAGACTTACTTATTTTGGAGGAGTTTTAGATTCACAGTAAAAATGAGCAGAAGAAATTAAGATTATCCTATACCCACTGCCCCCACACAATCACAGCCTCTGCCATTTTACACATCCCTTACCAGAGTGTTACCTTTATTATAAAAGATGAACCAAACCTTTACGCATCATCATCCAGAATCTATAGTTTGTATTAGGGCTCATTCTTTGTATGTGTACTTTCTATGGGTTTGAGTAACTATACAGTGACATGTTTCTTTATATGATATTCTAATATACAGTAGTTTCTTCATCCTACATTTTTTTTTCCTGCATATTTGCTTTCTGTCCTCTCTGATTCTTGGGAATCACTGATCTTTATACTGTCTTCCTACTTTTGCCTTTTCTGGTCATCAAATTCATAGAGACAGAAAGTAGAGTGGAGGTTAACAGGGGCTACACAGAAGAGAAGATGGGGAATTATTGTCTAATAGGTACAGTATTCAGTTTGGGATGATGAATAAAGGTCCGGAATGGTGGTGATAGCAGCACAACAATGTAATGAATTTAATGTTGCTAAACTGAACATTCAAAAATGGTTAAAAAGGTATATTTTGTTTTATGTATATTTTATTACAGTAGGAAAGATGTCAAAAAATTCTAAAGAGCTATGTTTTAAACAAAATATTTTATTGCGATTTTAAAACATTGAGTGTAGAATTATAGGAATACAATTGAATGACTATTTCTTAAATAATGTTTATTTTCTGTGAATAAGACTTTAAGCTTTAAACTACGTAATTCAATACAATATTTGTTTTATATCTAGTAATTTTTATTCCTTAATCCCCTGCCTGTATATTGACCTTCCCCTATCCCTCTTCCCACTAATAACTACTAGTTTGTTCTCTGTGAGTCATTTTGTTATATTTATTGGTTGGCTTTATTTTTTAGATTTCACATGTAAGTGGTATAACAGAGTATCTCTTTTTTGTCCAACTTGTTTCACTTAGCACAATGACCTCCAATTCCATCCATGCTGTTGCAAATGGCAAAATTTTATTCTTTTTCATGACTATGTAATACTCCATTGTATGTATGCATGCATTATCCATTCAATCTATTGATAGACACTTAGGTTGCTTCCATATCTTGGTAACTGTAAATAATGCTGCTATGAACACTGGGCTACATGTATCTTTTCAAATTAGTGTTTCTGTTTCTCTCAGATAAATATCCAGGAAGTTTAATTGCTGGGTCTTAAGGCAATGGCACCCCACTCCAGTACTCTCGCTTGGAAATCCCATGGACGGAGGAGCCTGGTAGGCTGCAGTCCATGGGGTCGCTAAGTCAGACATGACTGAGCAACGTCACTTTCACGCATTGGAGAAGGAAATGGCAACCCACTCCAGTGTTCTTGCCTGGAGAATCCCAGGGACAGGGGAGCCTGGTGGGCTGCCGTCTATGGGGTCGCACAGAGCCGGACACGTCTGAAGCGACTTAGCAGCAGCAGCAGCAGCATGGTAGTTCTATTTTTAGTTTTTGAGAAACCTCCATACTATTTTCCACACTGACTGCCTTAATTTACACTCCAACCAATAATGTATGAAGGTTCCTTTTTCTCCACATCCTCTTCAAAATTTGTGTTCTTTTTCATGATAGGCATTCTGACAGCTGTGAGTGATTTATCATTATGCTTTTGATTTGCATTTCTCTGCTAATAAGCAATGCTGTACATATTTTCATGTTGATTATCTATAATTCTTCTTTGGAAAAAATGTCTATTCATATGTTCAGCTCATTTTTAAAATTAGGTTGTTTGATTTTTTTTGATGTTGAGCAACTGTTTATTAATCCCTAATGGGTCATATCATTTGCAAATATTTTCTCCCTTTCAGTGAGTGTATTTTTTCCACAGTTTCCTTTTTCTATGCAAACGTTTTTACATTTAATTAGGTCATTGTTGTTTATTTTTGCTTTATTTCCTCTGCTTTAGGGAGGGAGATCAAAATCATATTGCTGTGGTTTACGTCAAAAAATGTTCTGCCCATGTTTTCTTCTAAGAATATTATGATTTCCAGTCTTTTAACAAAATGTATTTGGCTGCACTGGGTCTTAGTTTGTGACACTCAGGTTCTTCATTGCCACATACAGGATCTTCCTTGTATCACGTGGGTTCTTTCAGTTGTGGCATGCAGGACCTAGTTACCTGACCAGAGATGGAACTCAGGCCCCCTGCATTGGGAGTGTTGAGCCTTAACCACAGGATCACCAGAGAAGTCCCTCCAGTCTTACATTTGAGTCTTTAATCCCTTGTGAGTTAGTTTTTGCATATGGTGTTAGGCAGTGTCCCAATTGCATTCTTTCTGTCCAGTTTTCCCAGCACCACTTATTGAAGAAACTGTCTTTTCCCCATTGTATATTCTAGCCTCCTTTGTTGTAAATTAATTAACCATAAGTGCAGGTTTTATCTGGGGGCTCTCTATTATAGTCAAATGCTCAAAAGTATTTGCTCTCTATTATAGTCCATTGATCTGTGAGTCTGTCCTAGTACTATACTATTTGGATTATAGTAGCTTTGTCATATGATCTGAAGTCAGGGAGCATGAATCTTCCAGTTATGTTCTTTCCCAAGATTGCTTTGTATTTTCAGATAACATTTTGAAATTATTTTACTTAGTTCTGTGAAAAATGCCCTTCATGTTTTGATAGGGATTGCATAGAGCATGGTCATTTAAACAATATTAATTCTTCTAATCTAGAAATACAGTATTTCTTTTCATCTGTGCATCAGAAAAGAGGACTATTTTATATTTAAATAGAATGTTTGCTTCATCAAAGGGAAGGTTTTCTTAAAGACACTTTCTCACGTATAGTTGTGCAATGGATTTGCTTAATGTTTCAAATATCTAAATTGATTTTTCATTTACTTCATTTATGATGCTATAGCTATCCTTCACAAAGGCATTTAATTGCCCTCAGCCTACATGTGCTCTCATCCTATAGATCACTCAGTTCAGTTCAGTTCAGTCTCACAGTCATCCGACTCTTTGTGACCCCATGGACTGCAGCACGCCAGGGTTCCCTGTCCATCACCAACTACTGGAGTTCACCCAAACTTATGTCCAGTGAGTCAATGATGCTATCCAACCATCTCATCCTCTGTCATCCCCTTCTCCTCCCACGTTCAATCTTTCCCAGCATGAGGGTCATTTTCAATGAGTCAGTTCTTTAAATCAGGTGGTCAAAGATTTGGAGTTTCAACTTCAAATCAGTCCTTCCAATGAATACTCAGCACTGATTTCCTTTAGGATGGACTGGTTGGATCTCTTTTCAGTCCAAGGGATTCTCAAGAGTCATCTCCAGCACCACAGTTCAAAAACATCAATTCTTCAGTGCTCAGCTTTCTTTATAGTCCAGCTCTTACATCCATACATGACTACTGGAAAAACTGTAGTCTTGACTAGATGGGCCTTTGTTGGCAAAGTAATGTCTCTGGTTTTCAATATGCTGTCTAAGTTGTTCATAGATTTCTTTTCCAAGGAGTAAATGACTTAATTTCATGGCTGCAGTCACCATCTGCAGTGATTTTGGAGCCCAAGAAAATAAAGTCTGTCACTGTTTCCCCATCTATTTGCCATGAAGCGATGGGAATGGATGCCATGATCTTTGTTTTCTGAATGTTGAGCTTTAAGCCAACTTTTTCACTCTACTCTTTTACTTCATCAAGAGGCTCTTTAGATCTTCTTTGCTTTCTGCCATAAGGGTGGTGTCGTCTGCATATCCGAGGTTATTGATATTTCTCTCAGCAATCTTGATTCCAGCTTGTGCTTCATCCAGCCCAGCACTTCTCATAATGCACTCTGCATCTAAGTTAAATAATCAGGGTGACAATATACAGCCTTGATGTACTCCTTTCCCTATTTGGAACCAGTCTGTTGTTCCACATCCAGTTCTAACTGTTGCTACCTGACATGCATGCGGATTTCTCAACAGGCAAGTCAGGTGGTCTGGTATTCCCATCTCTCTTAGAATTTTCCACCGTTTATTGTGATCCACACAGTCAAAGGCTTTGGCATAGTCAATAAAGCAGAAATAGATGTTTTTCTGGAACTCTCTTGCTTTTTTTGATGATCCAGCAGATGTTGGCAGTTTGATCTCTGGTTTCTCTGCCTTTTCTAAAACCAACTTGAACATCTGGAAGTTCACATTTCACGTATTTCTGAAGCCTGGCTTGGAGAATTTTGAGCATTACTTTGCTAGTATGTGAGATGAGTGCAATTGTGCAGTAGTTTGAGCATTCTTTGGCATTGCCTTTCTTTGGGATTGGAATGAAAATTGACCTTTTCCAGCCCTGTGGCCACTGCTGAGTTTTCCAAATTTGCTGACATATTGAGTGCAGCACTTTCACAGCATCATCTTTTAGGATTTGAAATAGCTCTACTGGAATTCCATCATATCCAATAGCTTTGTTCATAGTGATACTTCCTATGGTCCACTTGACTTTACATTCCAGGATGTCTGGCTCTAGGTGAGTGATCACATCATCGTGATTACCTGGGTTGTGAAGATCTTTTTTGTACAGTTCTTCTGTGTGTTCTTGCCACCTCTTCTTAATATCTTCTGCTTCTGTTAGGTCCATACTATTTCTGTCCTTTATTGAGTCCATCTTTGAATGAAATATTCCCTTGGTATCTCTAATTTTCTTGAAGAGATCTCTAAAATCTTTCCCATTCTATTGTTTTTCCTCTATTTCTTTACATTGATCACTGAGGAAGGCTTTCTTATGTCTCCTTGCTATTCTTTGGAACTCTGCATTCAGATGGGTAGATCTTTCATTTTCTCCTTTGCTTTTTGCCTCTCTTCTTTTCAAAGCTATTTGTAAGGTCTCCCCAGACAGCCATTTTGCTCTTTTGCATTTCTTTTTCTTGGGGATGGTCTTGATCCCTGTCTCCTTACAATGTCATGAACCTC
>SJYA01003263.1:31294-51465 GCA_006410615.1 Neotragus moschatus
AATTCCATCATATCCAATAGCTTTGTTCATAGTGATACTTCCTATGGTCCACTTGACTTTACATTCCAGGATGTCTGGCTCTAGGTGAGTGATCACATCATCGTGATTACCTGGGTTGTGAAGATCTTTTTTGTACAGTTCTTCTGTGTGTTCTTGCCACCTCTTCTTAATATCTTCTGCTTCTGTTAGGTCCATACTATTTCTGTCCTTTATTGAGTCCATCTTTGAATGAAATATTCCCTTGGTATCTCTAATTTTCTTGAAGAGATCTCTAAAATCTTTCCCATTCTATTGTTTTTCCTCTATTTCTTTACATTGATCACTGAGGAAGGCTTTCTTATGTCTCCTTGCTATTCTTTGGAACTCTGCATTCAGATGGGTAGATCTTTCATTTTCTCCTTTGCTTTTTGCCTCTCTTCTTTTCAAAGCTATTTGTAAGGTCTCCCCAGACAGCCATTTTGCTCTTTTGCATTTCTTTTTCTTGGGGATGGTCTTGATCCCTGTCTCCTTACAATGTCATGAACCTCCATCCACAGTTCATCAGGCACTCTGTCTATCAGATCTAGTCCCTTATATCTATTTCTCACTTCTACTATATAATCATAAGGGATTTGATTTAGGTCATACCTGAATGGTCTAGTGGTTTTCCCTACTTTCTTCNGTCTCCTTACAATGTCATGAACCTCCATCCACAGTTCATCAGGCACTCTGTCTATCAGATCTAGTCCCTTATATCTATTTCTCACTTCTACTATATAATCATAAGGGATTTGATTTAGGTCATACCTGAATGGTCTAGTGGTTTTTCCCACTTTCTTCAATTTAAGTGTGAATTTGGCAATAACGATTTCATGATCTGAGCCATAGTCAGCCCCCAGTCTTGTTTTTGCTGATTTTATAGAGCTTCTCCATCTCTGGCTGCAAAGAATATAATCAATCTGATTTCCATGTTGGCCATCTGGTGATGTCCATCCGTAGAGTCTTCTCTTCTGTTGTTGGAAAATGGTGCTTGCTATGACCAGTGCGTTCTCTTGGCAAAACTCTATTAGCCTGTGCCCTGCTTCATTCTGTATTCCAAGACCAAATTTGCCTGTTACTCCAGGTGTTTCTTGACTTCCTACTTCTGTATTCCAGTCTCCTATAATGAAAAGGACATCTTTTTTGGGTGTTAGTTCTAGAAGGTCTTGTATGTGTTCATAGAACTGTTCAACTTCAGCTTCTTCAGCGTTACTTGTTGGGACCTAGACTTGGATTACCACGATATTGAATGGTTTGCCTTGGAAATGAACAGAGATCATTCTATTATTTTTGAGATTGCATCCAAGTACTGTATTTCAAACTTTTGACTATAATGGCTACTCCATTTCTTCTAAGGGATTCCTGCCCACAGTAGTAGATATAATGGTCATCTGATTTAGATTGACTCATTCCAGTCCATTTTAATCACTGATTCCTAGAACGTCAACATTCACTCTTATTGTCTCCTGTTTGACCACTTCCAATTAACCTTTATTCATGGACCTGACATTCCAGGTTCCTGTGCAATATTGCTCTTTACAGCACTGGACCTTGTTTCTATCACAAGTCACATCCACAACTGGGTGTTGTTTTTACTTTGGCTCCATCCCTTCATTCTTTATGGAATTATTTCTCCACTGATCTCCAGTAGCATACTGGGCACCTACTGACCTGGGTAGTTCATCTTTCAGTATCCTATCTTTTTGTCTTTTCATACTGTTCATGGGGTTCTCAAGGCAAGAATACTGAAGTGATTTGCCATTCCCTTCTCCAGTGGACCACATTCTGTCAGACCACTCCACCAAGACCCGTCCATCTTGGGTGGTCCTACACGGCATGGCCTAGTTTCATTGAGTTAGACAAAGGTGTGGACCTTGAAACCTGTATGCAAGGAAGGAAGCCACAGTTAGAACTGGACATGGAACAACAGACTGGTTCCCAATAGGAAGAGAAGTACGTCAAGGCTGTATATTGTCACCCTGCTTATTTAACTTATGCGCAGAGTACATCATGAGAAATGCTAGGCTAGAAGAAGCACAAGCTGGAATCAAGATTCTCAAGAGAAATATCAGTAACCTCAGATATGCTGATGACACCACCCGTATGACAGAAAGTGAAGAAGAACTGAAGAGCCTCTTGATGAAAGTGAAAGAGGAGAGTGAAAAAGTTGACTTAAAGCTCAACATTCAGAAAACTAAGATCATGGCATCTGGTCCCATCATTTCTTGGCAAATAGATGAGGAAACAGTGGAAACAATGGCTGAATTTATTTATTTGGGCTCCAAAATCACTGCAGATGGTGATTGCAGCCATGAGATGAAAAGATGCTTACTCCTTGGAAGGAAAGTTATGATCAACCTAGATAGCATATTCAAAAGCAGAGACATTACTTTGCCAACAGAGATCCATGTAGTCAAGGCTATGGTTTTTCCAGTAGTCATGTAGGAATGTGAGAGTTGGAGTATAAAGAAAGCTGAGCACCAAAGAGTTGATGCTTTTGATCTGTGGTGTTGGAGAAGACTCTTGAGAGTCCTTTGGACTGCACGGAGATCCAACCAGTCCATCCTAAAGGAGATCAGTCATAGGTGTTCACTGGGAGGCCTGATGTTGAAGCTGAAACTTCACCTGATGTGAATAGCTGACTCATTTGAAAAAAAACCCTGATGCTGGGAAAGATTGAGGGTGGGAGCAGAAGGGGATGACAAAGAATGAGATGGTGTATGGCATCATTGACTCAATGGACGTGAGTTTGGGTAAACTCTGGGGGTTGGGATAGACAGGGAGGCCTGGCACACTGCGGTTCATGGTGTCAAAAAGAGTCGTACATGACTGAGTGACTGAACCGAATTGAACTGAAAAGATTGAGAATTTTTTCATAGCTTTCCATTTGCATAATCCTGGAACAGTTTTATGAGACAGATATCATAAAGAACTCCCCCTTTCAAGGTAGAGGCATATAGGTTCAGAATATATAAGAGCTGATAATTGGTGTGTTCAGGTTTTGAATCCACATCTATTGCTTTGAAGTGTAGTTTCACACAGGGCTCACATAGCTGCTAGCTTCAAAGAATTGATAGTCCTATAGAGTAGAATGCCATGTTATTCAATGTTGACATGCTTAGCTGGAGTTATAAACACATTGGCTTAGGAATATAGATGACAATGATGCTGAAGCTAATAAAGAGTCAGGAAAGCCTCCTTAAAGAGGTAACATTTCAGCTGATTTTTGAGTAAGTCTAGAGAATTTCTCACAGTGTTTTTTTATGCAAGTGATTCTGGATTTAAAAACACTTCACTATGGCAACTGGGGACAACCAGTGTTGTTTAGCTTTGAAAGTATTTGCAAGTGTCTTTCCTTCATCCAGGGTCACAGCATTGCATAAACGCAAAGCCCCGTTCTCAAGATATGGTTCTGGTAAGTGCTCTTCACTGAGCATGTGGTACAAGAGAGGCACCCAGGGGCTGTGCTGCATGGAAATACTTCTTCCAGCTCTCTCTACCCTGCTTCCGTGGTTGCCCAGTAAGGACTGCCCGTCAAGTGGCAGGCCACAGCTGGGCACTTCTATTCTGTTTTACATGTATAATGTTGTCAGCTATAATAGTGTCAATACAGAAAACTAGAAATTTACATATTCATGTGTGATGAGCATGGTTTTTTATCTGAATTAGAAAATTTATATAATATAAAGATATACAGTAAAAATTACTTGTAATTCCACCACTATCTAATTTTTTGTATATTACCATAACCTGTGGTAAATGATTTATTTCCATCATCTCATTCCACAGTTCAAAGGTATGTTTAAAATTATACATTATGCATATAATGTATATTATGTATATGACAGGGTTTTCCTTGTGGCTCAGTCAGTGAAGAATCTGCCTGCAGTGCAAGAGACCTGGGTTCAATTCCTGGGTCAGGAAGATCCCCTGGAGAAGGAAATGGCAACCCACTCCAGTGTTCTTGCCTGGAGAATCCACTGGACAGAGGAGCCTGGCAGGCTACAGTCCATGGGGTCGCAAAGAGTCAGACACAACTTAGTGACTAAGCCACCATGTGTGTATGATATATATTGTATACACAATATATGTAATATATACTCATATGTATGTGTAATGTATATGTTATATAATATGTATGTATATATACATATAATCATATGTAATATATATAATATATAAGTATTTGGAGAGAAAGTAATGTTATAGCAAGCTACAATTATTTAAAATTTATTAAATATATAATGTTTATGAAATGTATTATATACTTTAATATATTATCATTCAAGATATACTTTGAAAATTGATTGTGTATAGTCTAAAAGTTATCTGAGGAATTCCCTGGTGGTCCAGTGTTAATGATTCCATTCTTTCACTGCTGCTGCTGCTGCTGCTGCTAAGTTGCCACAGTCGTGTCCGACTCCGTGCGACCCCATAGACAGCAGCCCACCAGGCTCCCTTGTCCCTAGGATTCTCCAGGCAAGAACACTGGAGTGGGTTGCCATTTCCTTCTCCAACACATGAGAGTGAAAAGTGAAAGTGAAGTCGCTCAGTCGTGTCGGACTCTTAGCGACCCCATGGACTGCAGCCCACCAGGCTCCTTCATCCCTGGGATTCCCCAGGCAAGAACACTGGAGTGGGGTTCCATTGCCTTCTCCACTTTCACTGCTAGGTGGGCTGATTCAGGACCTGGTCAGGGAACTAAGATTCTGCAAACCACATGGCACAACCAGAAAAGAAAGACATCAAAACTCTCTTGGAGCTATAGCTGTATTCATGTCTTTAAAATGAGCATAATTGTGAATAATCATACTGTAATTTATGAACTGCATGTATTGTGAAATGAATATTTAAAGTGAATAGCACAATAGTAGGCACATCAATAAAAATACTTTTGTGATAAATAGCAATAACTCAAAATAATCAGAACATTACCGTCCTTTCTGCCTAGAAAGTCATTTGCTTGCCAGACAGTCTTTAGGGAGGATATTCATTTCTCAATTTGAGCTCTTGCCCACCTCCTCTATCCTGATTTGCTCATCTGTAAAAACTGCTTCACAGGCAGAGATTGAGAAGCTTATAGGCCCTTCCAGTATTTGCCTTTCTTGGATGCTGTGTGGTACCCTCTTACCTGTTGACCCCCTCCATCAGGCTGCCAACCCCTCCCTACTATCTCCTTGAGCCCAGGCTTCCAGTGTACCTCATAGTACCTAGAGAAGAGAAGGCAGCTACCCTGAATAGAGACTTCTTTAAGTGCTTGCTACTGCTGTTGATTTATTTTGACACTTTCATTTTGAAATGTGAGCTATCCCAAGCAAATTGAGATAAGCCACTATGAACTTTATTTGATCCTTTAGAAAACCGTGGTGTTTGGAAACGAAAACCACCACAGAGATTCAAACTCATCTGGCAGGCAAGGAGAAAATGAAAGTGATTTGTAAATGCTAAAGCATCCACTGGGGGAAGGTACCAGGGGATTCAACAAAGGTCATTGGAGGGGACATCTCTGTTTGTCTTCATGAACATTTCAGGGAAGGACACAAATTGCATATTAATCACTTACCCTGTTACAAACTAAATTGGAGTGGACAACAAAGTGGGCTGGGAGAGGGGAGAGGGAACTGTGAGAAATGTGGGCTGGGAGAAGAGAAAAACACATTAAGCCATTTTACTGAAAGTTCAGAGATGCTGTGTATCATTACTCAGAAATGCAAGGTACAGAACATCATTTTTCCTACTCAGTTACTTTATCTTCATTTCCTTTTAGCTCTTTTCATGAAGGTGGTGTCCAGGTTAGGTCAGAGGCTTCTCATGATGGATTATTTCTGCTGGTATCTTAGTTTTATGATTTTATCCACTCAGCTTCTCAGCTTCCTTGGGCTGAGTTTGGGCTTAAAGGGTGGTAATAGGCTGACAGGTATCTTTCCTGTGCAAAATAGCTTTTCTTATGCTGCACTCTCCTCTCAACATTCCTTTCCCCTGATGCTAAGTCACTTCAGTCATGTCCGACTCTGTCTGACCCCATAGATGGCAGCCCACCAGGCTCCCTCATCCCCAGGATTCTCCAGGCAAGAACACTGGAGTGAGTTGCCATTTCCTTCTCCAATGCAGGAAAGTGAAAAGTGAAAGTGAAGTCGCTCAGTTGTGCTGACCCTCAGCGACCCCATGGACTGCAGCCTTCCAGGCTCCTCCATCCATGAGATTTTCCAGGCAAGAGTACTGGAGTGAGGTGCCATTGCCTTCTCAAATAAACTCTCCTTAGCATGGTTTTTTAGTTAGTTGCTTTTTGTCTCATGTATCATTTTTTAGAGTTGATTTTTTTTTTGGTTCCCTAAACTCTGTTCTTTTCCTAGTTTTCTTTTTTTGTTTGTTTGTTTTGTTTTGTTTTTTACTTGAAAACTAACGCCAGTGAAAGTACATTGAAATAAGATAGAAAGTTGAAAAAAATAAAATGCTTTGGTTTGTTCTTATATGTTTAAGTGGGAATATTTTGCTACACTCCATGATTACACTAAAAACAAAAGGATCTTTACCTCAAAATTAAAGGAGAAAGACCATTTGTCGCTCATATAGCACTATTAATAGATTGATAAGCTTCATAAAAGATGCTGCATTTTATCTATTTAGGTCATTTTCACTAAACAGTTTATCAAATATATAACTAAGTTTTGTGTTTTTAAGTTTTAACACTTGGGCAAAGCTCTTTATGAGAACTCAGATGAGTAGTATCATTTGCTTTTAAAAAGAACCACACAACAAATCAGATACTTGTGGGTTCTGGTTTTAATGAATTTGAACACAAGGCACAGGTTTCCAGGTGTATGTAAATATATGTCCATTTAAAAATTTCTTCTTGTTTCTCCCACCTCTAGTTCTTCTGGACAGGAATGAAAGAATGTTTTAACTTTTTCTTGTTCAAGAAAGACTTCTTTAGCCTAATGGTGTTTTGTTGCCTCCTAGATCTTGGTGAGTTTTCTGTGGTTAAATGATGCTTTTACGTTCTGTATCAACACAAATTCTCTTCATTGGTTTCTCAAAAACATGGACACTATTCAAATAAGCTCAGCAGAATAAATTGAATCACACTAAATAAAATACCCCTTCTTAAGAACCTTACAGTCTTGTGTTAGAAATTAAAAAAAATACCCATATTTCATAGTTATAATCAAAATATAGCTATGCATAATTATCATGGGTTAGTAGAAGAAAGGACTGAAGAAAGAGACAATAATTAAAGATTTTTGCCAATATCTCTGGACTCAGCTCTTCTCTGTCTATTGTATAAAGCCATTTTCATGTAAGAGATCACTTAGAGTTAATTGCCCTCTTCTTCTAGACCATTTTTTTTCTTTTTGAATTAATTTATCTGCTTTCATCTCATAAATTCTTCCTTTCCCCCCTAAAGTATATAACAACTACCTTAAAATTGACTAAAATATCTATTTACATAAATATCAGCTACTAACAAGTGGCTTCCCAGGTGGTGATAGAGGTAATGTACCTGCCAAAGCAGGAGACGCAAGAGACTTGGGTTCTGTCCCTTGGTTGAGAAGATCCCCTGGAGGAGGGCATGGCAACCAGCCCCAGTGGGCAACCATCCTGGAGAATACCATGGACAGAGAAGCATGGCAGGCTAGAGTCCATGGGGTCGCAAAGAGTCAGAAACAACCAAGGAGGCTGAGCATGTACAAACACATTAAGTACACAATCAGCTAGAATTCTTAAAGTGCAAAACACAAAGTATCCAATTTGGTGTTCCTCATTTTGTCTGATAGGTAGGTAGGAGGAAATGGTAATGATCCCCATCTACCTATCAGGAAACTGCTTTCCTGAGAGGCTATGGCTTGAACATGGAACCCAGACAGAAACATAAGTTTCCTATAGAGTCTACCACATTGCCCACCCCTCCTCTGGACATGACTGGGCACAGCACATCCACACACACACTTGCTTGAGGCATGGCATTAGTATATTCAAGAGTTTTGCTCCTGATAAATAAATATTTATATCAGGAGCAAAAACATTTATATCAGGAGAAAAGGAAAGATATATCACCATTTAAATGCAGGGTTCCAAAGAATAGCAAGGAGAGATAAGAAAGCCTTCCTCTGTGATCAGTGCAAAGAAATAAAGAAAACAATGGAATGGGAAAGGCTAGAGATCTCTTCAAGAAAATTAGAGACACCAAGGGAACATTTTATGAAAAGATGGGCTCAATAGAGGACAGAAATGGTATGGGCTTAACAGAAGCAGAAGATACTAAGAAGAGGTGGCAAGAACACACAGAAGAACTGTACAAAAAAATGTTCATGACCCAGATAACCATGATGGTGTGATCACTCACCTAGAGCCAGATATCCTGGAATGTGAATTCAAGTGGGCTTTAGGAAGCATCACTATGAACAAAGCTAGTGTAGGTGATGGAATTCCAGTAGAGCTATTTCAAATCCTAAAAGATAATTTTGTTAAAGCACTGTACTCAATATGCCAGCAAATCTGGAAAACTCAGCAGTGGTGAAATGACTGGAAAAGGTCAGTTTTCATTCCAATCCTGAAGGGCAATGTCAAAGAATGTTCAAACTACCACACAATTGCACTCATCTCACTTGTTAGCAATGTAATGCTCAAAATTCTCCAAGCCAGGCTTCAGGAGTATGTGAACCATGAACTTCCATATGTTCAAGCTGGATTTACAAAAGTCAGAGGAACAAGAGTTCTAATTGCCATCGTCTGTTGGATCATCAAAAAAGCAAGAGAGTTCCAGAAAAACATCTATTTCTGCTTTATTGACTATGCCAAAGCCTTTGACTGTA
Organism: Neotragus moschatus; assembly: GCA_006410615.1. Lineage (NCBI taxonomy): Eukaryota > Metazoa > Chordata > Mammalia > Artiodactyla > Bovidae > Neotragus > Neotragus moschatus. The sequence continues at coordinate 40,126 of SJYA01003263.1, forward strand.
TGGATCACAATAAACTGTGGAAAATTCTGAAAGAGATGGGAATATCAGACCGCCTGACCTGCCTACTGAGACGTCTGTTTGCAAATCAAGAAGTAACAGTTGGAACCTGATATAGACAACAGACTGACTCCAAATCAGCAAAGGAGTACATTGTCACCCTGCTTATCTAACTTATATGCAGAGTACATCATACAAAATGCTGGGCTGGATGAAACACAAAGTAGAATCAGGATTGCTGGGAGAAATATCAGTAACCTCATATACACAGATGACACTACCCTTATGGAATAAAGCAAAGAAGAACTAAAGACCCTCTTGATGAAAGTGAAAGAAGAAAGTCAAAAAGTTGGCTTAAAACTCAACATTCAGAAAACGAAGATCATGGCATTCGGTCCCATCACTTCATGGCAAATAGATGGGGAAACAGTGGAAACAGTGACAGATTTTATTTTCTTGGGCTCCAAAATCACTGCAGATGGTGACTGCAGCCATGAAATTAAAAGACACTTGCTCCTTGGAAGAAAAGCTATGACATACCTAGACAGCATATTAAAAATCTGAGACATTACTTTGTTGATAAATGTCCGTCTAGTCAAAGATACGGCTTTTCCAGTAGTCATGTATGGATGTGAGAGTTGAACTACAAAGAAAGCTGAGCACTGAAGAATTGATGCTTTTGAACTGTGATGTTGGAGGAGACCCTTGAGAGTCCCTTGGACTGCAAGGTGATCCAACCAGTCCATCCTAAAGGAAATCAGTCCTGAATATTCATTGGAAGCCCTGATGCTGAAGCTGAAACTCCAATACTTTGGCACCTGATGCAAAGAACTGACTCACTGGTAAAGACCCTAATGCTGGGAAACACTGAAAGCAGGAGGAGAAGGGGGCAGCAGAGGATGAGATGGTTGGATGGCATTACCGACTCAATGGACATGAGTATGAACAAATTTCAGGAGTTGGTAATGGACAAGGAAGACTGGCATGCTGCAGTCCATGGGGTTGCAAAGAGTTGGACATGACTGAGAGACTGAATTGAACTGAGAAACATTTTAAAGGTTAAAGTTCCTTTACAGCTGTCTTGGCTTTCTCAACGTCTTTGATTGGCCTCTGATTGTCTTGGTCTTAACAAAGCTTCTAAAGCCAAAGAAAGTGATGTTTATTGGAAGATACTTGGTCAGCTCCCAGCCCAGTGTTACCATAAATTTTTAACCTTTAAAAGAATGTATTGTTTTTCTACAGTGTTTACAAACACAGTTTCTGGAGCCCCTTGCCCAGAGTTTCTGATTTAAAATATTGAGGTAGATGTAGAAATGTGCACTTCCCTCTAACTCCCAAATAATGTCTGTGACTCTGACCTGAGATGCACAGGACTCCCATGGAGGCTTTCAAGGACCAGGATGTAACTGTTTCAGCTATCCCTACTCAGAGTAGCACACAGGTAAGGAGTAACAAGAGGGCATGCCATCCTCTCTAGAATTTGCCACTCAAATTGTGGTAGTAGAGAAGTTTAGCATTATGTGGGAGCGTTTTATAAATACATACCCTCAAGCCTTGTCCCAGACTTGAATATAAATCTGCATTTTAAGAAAACCTCTAGGTAGTTGATATACACATTAGAGGCTGAGACATAGTACTTTAGCGCAGCCTAATCAATTATCTGGTAAATTTCATTTATTTCTCCTGTCCTTCTTTCTGTTCTATAGCTGGTGGACCCTGTTTTCACCTGTTTGAGAAACTGCATCCTAAAATGGGTAGTGGTGCTTTATGGTTCAAGTTTATTCATATTAACAAGGGTGGGAAAGAACTGTACTAAAGGTTTTGACAAATCCCATGTAATTCTATTTGCTAAAATATAATGTTTCTTAACCTCTGTGTTATACATGAATTTTTATTCTTTAACGCAATTCTTGATTTTAAGTAACAGAAATCCAAACATGTTGGGCAAAAAGAGAACTTACTGGAAGAATAATGGGGAATCCTGAAAACTGCAGAAAAGTAAGGTTTTATTTAGACTTTTAGAATGTGTGAAGCCAGTACTACAAGAACTTCCAGAATGCTCAACGTTGCATTCTCGTCTTTCTGCTTCCGTCTCTCAGNGCCCGCGGAGGAGTCCGCTTCCCCAGAGGCTGGCCGCGAGCGTGCGAGACGATGACCACGCCCCGAGCCAGCTGGTGCAGACTCTTGTCATTGTGAAGGGAGAAACCTCCTCTCCCCTTCTAGTTGGTTTCACCTTTGTCAAATTCTGTGTTACAGTGCGAGAAACTCTTTGCCTAGTGAGTTAGGATAGCGTGTAGAATTAAAGAACCCTATAGTCCTGCCCCAGAATGAAACAAAACTTTTTTTCCTGGTTATAAAAGTTATACAGTCTCATTATTTTTAGAAATCCCAGCACTGTTAAATACATACTAAAATAGGAAGAAAATACTCGAGATTCTGTCAGCCACAGATTAAAAAATCTGTTCATATTTGGGTTTATTTCAGATATTTACATGACTGTAAAATTTATTTATTTTGAATATAACAAAGCATTTTCATTTAAAAAGCAGATCATGCCTCAGTCCGTAGTATTTTAGCAATAAGACATTTGATCCATATCGAATGTAGACATGCATTATCATTTTTAATGGGGGCATAATATTTCTTGCTGTGGCTCTCTGTTCAGTTCAGTTGCTCAGTCGTGTCCGGCTCTTTGCGACCCCATGAATCGCAGCACGCCAGGCCTCCCTGTCCATCACCAACTCCCAGAGTTCACTCAGACTCACATCCATCGAGTCAGTGATGCCATCCAGCCATCTCATCCTCGGTCGTCCCCTTCTCCTCCTACCCCCAATCCCTCCCAGCATCAGAGTCTTTTCCAGTGAGTCAACTCTTCGCATGAGGTGGCCAAAGGACTGGAGTTTCAGCTTCAGCATCATTCCCTCCAAAGAAATCCTAGGGCTGATCTACAGAATGGACTGGTTGGATCTCCTTGCAGTCCAAGGGACTCTCAAGAGTCTGCTCCAACACCTCTACTATGCCATATTATTTAACCTGTCCCTTAATGGATGGACATTTGTTTTTCTAATTTCTTCATCATCAGAAAATAGTATGGTAGTGGTTACTTGCACACATATATGTTTGCATTCTTGTCCAGTTTATCTTCTTAGAATAATTTCTTACAAATGGATTGTGGCTTAGAAATAATGGTACAGTTTAAATTCTGATTCAGGGTGGGAGGGAGTCTCAGCAGGGAGGGGTTACACACTTATGGCTGATTCCAATACAGCCTGGCAGAAACCAATACAGCATTGTAAAACAAATAAAAATAAATTCTGATTCATAATGCCAGAGTGCCCTCTAGAAAAACTGTCAGTTCCCCCTCCCCTCTCATCGGTACAGAGTGTAAGAGTAGATACTTCTCCACACTCTGCCCTGCATTAAAAAATCTCACCAATCTAAAAGGATAGCGTAATGTTTTTATTTGCATTGTTAATAATATGGAACTTTTTATGTTTAATAGTCATGATTTCTTTGATAAATCATCTGTCTTTTGTCCATTCTGCTGGTGTTTGTACCTTTTAATAGCTTTCTAAGAGGAATGCGAATTAGTGATTTTGAACCTGTTACAGAATTTCCACTAGTCTGTTGTTTCTTTGGATTATGGTTATCTTGTTTTAGGGTATTTTGTTTTCTTTTGTTCTGATATTGCCGCGCTTGAAGCTACATGCTTCCCTTCCAAGTAGTAGAGGAATTTGTTCTAATTTGGCAAAGTTTAGAATCTTAACTAGTGACCAGCCCCTCTTCCAATTCAAAACCCTTGAAATTCTTTCATTTGTAACTAACTCAACATGAACACCTAATTGCTTCAAATTTTGACAAGATACTGCTGGGTATTTTGGTACAGATAATATCTGTATTTATCTACAAAATATAAGCTGTTCTAGCTTCTGTGTGAAAGTTTCCCTATAGGTAAAGAGAAAGGATTATCAGTTCTTTATATTAAAAAAGAAAGAAAAAACTGATGGCTACTTACAGATCTTGCTAAATTATATATTATTTGCAAACACCTATCTTCATACACTCAAGAAAAAGTGTGCAATATTTAACTGCAAAGAAAACATGCTAATCATTAGTATAGTACACATGCCATTTAAAAAAAAAAAAAATCACTTTGGGCTTTAGTGTTGGAAATCCACCCAGCCCAGTGTCCTGTTCCATTTCTGTCCCTACTTTCCTGTTGTGTGTTTATCTCTTCAGTAGGTAGTTTTGTATTGCATGAACACTGAAATGGAGGGTATAATAGTTCTTGCAAAGCACCATTTTATTTATATATGTAACATATACTTACATGTTATGTATATAAAATCTTGTTTAAACTTCACAACCTATTGAAATAATTGTTTTCCAAAGTAAAAGCTAAGCCCTACTTTACTTCTCACATTCATTTAGTCCTTACCATGGGTCAGACTTTGGAGTTTGTACACTGTATTATATAATACAGATAATTCTGCAAAGTTACATTTGGGGACTTCTGATTTGCTTCATCTGTGATGATTGTCCTGAGTTTTTCTATGGCAACTACCAAAAATAATGTCACTAAATCCTTATTCTAGATTTGATAATACATCTTGTTAACTTTGAAAGAATTTCACTTAAGATCAAAGACCCTGATCCTATCTTGCTTCTACTATAGACTCTTTCCACTAAGCTGCTGCTGCTAAGTCGTGTCCGACTCTGTGCAACCCCATAGATGGCAGCCCACCAGGCTCCCCCATCCCTGGGATTCTCCAGGCAAGAACACTGGAGTGGGTTGCCATTTCCTTCTCCAATACATGAAAGTGAGAAGTGGAAGTGAAGTCGCTCAGTCGTGTCCGACTCTTAGCGACCCCATGGACTGCAGCCTTCCAGGCTCCTCCGTCCATGGGATTTTCCAGGCAAGAGTACTGGAGTGGGGTGCCATCACCTTCTCCTATAGACTCTCCTAAGCATGACTTTTTAGTTAGTTGCTTTTTGTGTCATGAATCATTTTTTAGAGTTGATTTTTTTTTTGGTTCCCTAAACTCTGTTCTTTTCCTAGGTTTTCTTTTTTTTTTTTTTACTTGAAAACTAACGCCAGTGAAAGTACATTGAAATAAGGTAGAAAGTTGAAAAAAAAAATGCTTTGGTTTGTTCTTATATGTTTAAGTGGGAATATTTTGCTATACTCCATGCTTACGCTAAAAACAGAAGGATCTTTACCTCAAAATTAAAGGAGAAAGACCATTTGTGGCTCACATAGCACTATTAATAGATTGATTATCCACTTAGGTCATTTTCACTAAACCACTTTATCAAATATATAACTAAGTTTTGTGTTTTTATGTTTTGACACTTGGGCAAAGCTCTTTATGAGAACTCAGATGAGTAGTATCATTTGCTTTTAAAAAGAAACGCACAACAAATCAGATACTTGTGGGTTCTGGTTTTAATGACTTTGAACACAAGGCACAGGTTTCCAGGTACATGTAAATGTATGTCCGTTTAAAAATTTCTTCTTGCTTCTCCCACCTCTAGTTCTTCTGGACAGGAATGAAGGAATGTTTAAACTTTTTCTTATTCAAGAAAGACTTCTTTAGCCTAATGGTGTTTTGTTGCCTCCTAGATCTTGGTGAGTTTTCTGTGGTTAAATGATGCTTTTAAGTTCTGTATCAACACAAATTCTCTTCGTTGGTTTCTCAAAAACAGTATTTTCTTCCTCTAGTGTGTCACTACAGTCCCTTTTGGCTTTGGTTTCTTCCTCATGGAACAAATGTGGGTGTTCAATGCGTCCCCTACGTACAAAATGCTGGATCCGGGATTCTAATCCTTGGCATTTAGGACGATCCATCAGTGGCTTATAAGTGCGCATTTTCACTCCTTCTACAAAGGCACTGGTCTGCTTTGTGACAGAGGGCTTAACATTTCTCCATTCTATCATTCCATCCATCTTTTGTCCTGTAATATATACAGTCAAGCATTACAATGGATACTGTACCCCAACAGAGTCACGTCCAACCTCTGTGTGAGTCTCCCTCCCCCACAACCCTGTATAACTTTGGTCCCATCATACCTGTTCCACAGGGCAGTGCAACAGAGTCCAGTCCTTGTAGCATACTATACAGCATCTGCGTTTTCACAGCATGATTAGCCCATAGTTGCTGAAGGTGGGTAACATTGAATTCCTGAACTTCCCGGTCATAGATCCACTTAATATTTTCAAACTTACAGTCATACAAGATTAAAGGAAATTCCACAGCCATACTAGAGAAGAAATAGTATGAGAATACACAGCAGCCATCCAACAGTTCTTAAAACCCAGGATTAGCTGGGTTAGGAGGGGAAATTTTTAATTTTGTCAATATTGAGTATCTAATAGTTGAGAAAATATGACACCATCCCTCATGTTGAACTTTATAATTAAAAAAAGGATAATGCAACAAACCATGGATCACTTAGTTAGGCTTGATCTACATTAGAGTAAATTTCAATTGTAACAAGTCACCTAGAAGTGAGCTGACTTGGCCCCACCATAATGCTGTAAAACTATGTAAGGGGCCTGGTCCAGACACCTGTTACTTACTAAAGGGACAGAACAATGACCGGAGAAAATTAAAAGATAATCACTGTTACATGTTCATCACATTCTATAAGTCAGAGTAAAAGCCTCATGAAGGGAGAATCAGAAACTTAGTTTTTTAGACAATGGTGGGGAGAGGAAGAATATTTTAAAATACAACAGCTGTTTTTTTGGGAGAGGGGGGCAGTCTGGGTTTGTGTGTTTAACTTACCTATATTGAGGCTTCTGGGGATTTTTCTCTATGTTCAGCAGCTCATCAATAACCTCTGGCTTCTCCATTCCTTGGCCAATCAGAAAAAGAATAGCCATCATACAGCGGACTTGATGATAAAGGAACGCCTGGCCAGTCACTTCAAACTGGCATAACTGAAAGGGTTCTTGCCATCCCTCCTCGGCCAGGTTCTGGCCCACTCGCTGTACTTGAGCAGACAAGATAGTCCTCTGGAAATTAATCACCCCATTGGCTACATCCATTTTACATAAGTTCCTAAAATCATGTGTGCCCACATACTTCTGAGCTGCATAGTTCATGGTTGCAATGTCTAAGTTAGCACAGGGGAAAAAATAGCGGTAGGTCCGCTCAAGACAGCTGAACCTAGCACTGAAGCTAGTTTCTACGGGAGCCCAGGCCAGCACACGGATGTCTGGAGGGAGTACCCGATTGAGAATGTGGGTATAACGGATCTCTGTAGCTACATCATTGACTTCGTCTTTTAAATCAAAATCCTCAGAATCCCTGCCCTTGGGAAAGTGAGAACGTAGATCAAGAGAAATCACCTGTGGAATTAAGAGAAAGATATTTAGAGATACAAATGATCTGCTCAGTATGTACACCTAGAACATATCACTGCTGCTTGCTTTGCGAGACAGTTCAATGGCCCTTACCTGTCCAAAGGCACTAACCCCTTTGTCTGTTCGCCCACACCGGTGATAGTTAGATGTCTGCCTGTTTTCTACCAGTCGAGTCTTGGTCAGAGCCTCAAACAGTTTCTCTTCAATTGTATTGCTTGTGTTTTCCTGACTGGCAAAGCCCTGATATCCCCAGCCCAGATAGGCGATCTTTAGAGCTACATGTCTTTGACCGTGAGCACTGAAATCAAAGGCACGCTTAGCTTTTCCCCCAGCTCCTGAAGAATTCTCTCTGATGTTTGAGTCCTTGTTGTTGGCCTGTTCTTTTTTAAGTCGTTTTACCTCCTGCTCCAGTTCCTGTACTCTTTTTAGGAGTTTCTCAGTCTGGATTCTGTCTACATCATTTTCAGCCATGATATGACAACTTCAGGAATAAATACAGAGATCCACCCTATCTGAAAAGAGAGTAAAGAGATACAGTTTTAGTGCTGATTGCTTTGGTGATGTGNGCGGACTTGATGATAAAGGAACGCCTGGCCAGTCACTTCAAACTGGCATAACTGAAAGGGTTCTTGCCATCCCTCCTCGGCCAGGTTCTGGCCCACTCGCTGTACTTGAGCAGACAAGATAGTCCTCTGGAAATTAATCACCCCATTGGCTACATCCATTTTACATAAGTTCCTAAAATCATGTGTGCCCACATACTTCTGAGCTGCATAGTTCATGGTTGCAATGTCTAAGTTAGCACAGGGGAAAAAATAGCGGTAGGTCCGCTCAAGACAGCTGAACCTAGCACTGAAGCTAGTTTCTACGGGAGCCCAGGCCAGCACACGGATGTCTGGAGGGAGTACCCGATTGAGAATGTGGGTATAACGGATCTCTGTAGCTACATCATTGACTTCGTCTTTTAAATCAAAATCCTCAGAATCCCTGCCCTTGGGAAAGTGAGAACGTAGATCAAGAGAAATCACCTGTGGAATTAAGAGAAAGATATTTAGAGATACAAATGATCTGCTCAGTATGTACACCTAGAACATATCACTGCTGCTTGCTTTGCGAGACAGTTCAATGGCCCTTACCTGTCCAAAGGCACTAACCCCTTTGTCTGTTCGCCCACACCGGTGATAGTTAGATGTCTGCCTGTTTTCTACCAGTCGAGTCTTGGTCAGAGCCTCAAACAGTTTCTCTTCAATTGTATTGCTTGTGTTTTCCTGACTGGCAAAGCCCTGATATCCCCAGCCCAGATAGGCGATCTTTAGAGCTACATGTCTTTGACCGTGAGCACTGAAATCAAAGGCACGCTTAGCTTTTCCCCCAGCTCCTGAAGAATTCTCTCTGATGTTTGAGTCCTTGTTGTTGGCCTGTTCTTTTTTAAGTCGTTTTACCTCCTGCTCCAGTTCCTGTACTCTTTTTAGGAGTTTCTCAGTCTGGATTCTGTCTACATCATTTTCAGCCATGATATGACAACTTCAGGAATAAATACAGAGATCCACCCTATCTGAAAAGAGAGTAAAGAGATACAGTTTTAGTGCTGATTGCTTTGGTGATGTGTCGGTATCATTCCATTATGTTCAAACAGTATCTAAGATTTAATTTGAGGCCGAAAGGATATATAGACGTTTGATTCTGCCCAGGGATACAAGTATTAGCTTCATTATTATGGGTCAATCATCTAGATATTATTATTTTCCATCATGTCTGGTCAATTCACAGTGGAAAAGAAAGGTAGCATCAAAAAAAAAAAAAATCCAGCTAGCATTGTTAAGATTTACATAGTCAGAATTTAGGGGAAATGTAGATTTCATTTCTCTATTCTTCATGAACTGAGATGGTGGAGGACTGATGTTATTGATATTTTTTCCCCTAAAACATTTCCTTTTGACTTCTCATTATATTTGTGCTATCTTCCAATCATAATTTCTTTTTATATGGAGTATTTATGTCTACTCCAAATTTCTGTTGCTTTCTAATATTGCAGATAAAATTTAGTGCTTGTGGTGGGTGGTGTGTTCTGTCATCTAAAACAGTTCTGTCTTAAAGGTGGTGCAATAGAAGCTGGCCCAGTGGAAGAAACTTGTCAGTGATTGTATTTCATATTGGAAGTAGAATCTGGAATCAAGATTTTCCCCCTTTAAGCAGCTTTGATGGCACAAAGAAGGTAATTAAGCATTAAGATCTTTTTAAGTCAAATTTAATGCATGTTCTGATAAGAGATTTCTGTACCTCTAGTAGTTAAAATTGTCATGCTGGAAAATAAAGTCACTCTGGATAATATAATTTAGATATCAGTGTTAAAATTCTTGACGTATTGCAATAACCTGAGGACAACTGGACTACATCTGTAAACTGGGACAGTACTAGACAATCTTTGCCTGATGGTTACTTTAAGTCTAGGCAATTCAAATGTAGTTTTTTGCTCTTTGAGTTTCTATATCTATGATAGATTACAAATTTAAATGTAAAAAATGAAACTATAAAAGTATTAGAAAATATGACATAACCTTCTTACAATCTTGAAGCAGGAAAGGCATAAGTGAGGCACTGCAGAAACCCAAAAAATGCAACCACCTAAGAATATGTTTCTAACAGCAAAAAGTCTGAAGTTAAATAGCAAACTAGGAAGAAAAATGTAATGATGGTATGTATTTCATATATAATCAGCTTTAATATAAAGATCAGTAAGAAAAAAACTAACAACCTGAGAGGTAAACGGAAACATGAATATTTCATACAGAGGGGAAAAAAAATCTTATAAATGTACGAAAAAATTTACTCAATTTAAATAAATGCCAGTATATAGGAGGACTGTTTTCTTTATCAAACTGACTGCAAAGAGGAGAATGTTTGATAGTATACCACCTTGGAGAGGAGAGGAATGAGAAACAAGCTCTAGAATACACACACACTCAGTACTTTAGAGGGAATCAGGCAACAGCTATCAAAACTGAGTGCACACATGCCTTTGACCCACCTATTACATTTCTAGAAACTGAATGTACACATATGCTTAAGTATGTAAAACTTACAAGATATTTGTTATAAGACTCGTTTGTTTCTAAGAACAAAAATAAAATCACTCAGGAATAGGCTGAATAAATTACGGTAGGTCCATACCTTGGAATTCCGTGCACCTTTAAACAATGAAGTCAGTCTGCTACTTCTGACACTGACACAGCGGGACCACTAAGACTGTTTACGATTTGAAAGAGTTTCTTTATGGTATAAAAATGTGCGTGTGAATATGGAAAATTATTGGAGAAATGATAAGCTGACTTTGACAGTGAAACTTGCTTTGGGTAGGGGTGGGGGGGAGTCCTTGCTTTAAACTACATGCATATGTATTAGTTTTTCAGCTTAAGAAAAGTATCAGAGATATAGGAAATAGTGGGCGGTAGATACCTATTCTGTTTCCAGTCAGGAAACTGGCATTGGGTATTTGGTTTGGGTACTTAAAGTACTTAAGCATAAGCAATGTATGCATGTGATGGTCTTTTGGATTAAATCACCCTCGCAGTAAAAAGCATGGACTCTCAACCCAGACTGCCTGAGTTAGAATTCCAGCTCAACCACTCACTAGCGCTGTAACCTTGGGCTATTTAATCTGTCCATGCCTTAGGCTCCTCATCTGTGAAAAGGAGCCTTTGACTGTGTGGATCACAATAAACTGTGGAAAATTCTGAAAGAGATGGGACTACCAGACCACCTGACCTGCCTATTGAGAAACCTATATGCAGGTCAAGAAGCAACAGTTAGAACTGGACATGGAACAACAGACTGGTTCCAAATAGGAAAAGGAGGACGTCAAGGCTGTATATTGTCACCCTGCTTATTTAACTTATATTCAGAGTACATCATGAGAAACGCTGGGCTGGAAGAAGCACAAGCTGGAATCAAGATTGCCAGGAGAAATATCAATA
>SJYA01003263.1:52527-84046 GCA_006410615.1 Neotragus moschatus
ATGCTAAAGCTGAAACTCCAGTACTTTGGCCACCTCACGTGAAGAGTTGACTCATTGAAAAAGACTCTGATGCTGGGAGGGATTGGGGGCAGGAGGAGAAGGGGACGACAGAGGATGAGATGGCTGGATGGCATCACCGACTCAATAGACGTGGGTTTGGGTGAACTCTGGGAGTTGGTGATGGACAGGGAGGCCTGGCGTGCTGCGATTCATGGGGTCGCAAAGAGTTGGACACGACTGAGTGACTGAACTGAACTGAAGAGTACTTATCCCACAGCTGTGAGGATTAACATGAATTAATAAATGTAAAGCACAAAAAAATAGTGCTGGGTACATAAAGTGTCCCTCTTAAGTACAAGTTAGATAATGTACATGAAGCATTATGCCCCATATCATTAATCTCTTGAGCTTTTCTTATGCCAGAACCCACCTATCCTAGGAGCTACTAAAGATGGCAAGACTTCCAGTCAGTAACATTGGGAGTGATTAAGAAGAGCTTGGAAACGAAAGTGGGTAATAAACTGTGAGTTGAGTTAATACCTGCAAAATCATTGCAGATGGTGACTGCAGACAAGAAATTAAAAGACACTTGCTCCTTGGAAGAAAAGCTATGACCAACCTAGACAGCATATTAAAAAGCAGAGACATTACTTTGCCAACAAAGGTCCATCTAGTCAAGGCTGTGGTTTTTCCAGTAGTTATGTATGGATGTGAGAGTTGGACTCTAAAGAAAGCTGAGCGCCGAAGAATTGATGCTTTTGAACTGTGGTGGTGGAAAAGACTCTTGAGACTCCACTGGACTGCAAGGAGATCAAACCAGATAATCCTAAAGGGAACCAGTCCTTAATATTCATTGGAAGGATTGATGCTGAAGCTGAAACTCCAATACTCTGGCCACCTGATGGGAAGAACTGACTCATTGGAAAAGACCCTGATCCTGGAAAGATTGAAGGCAGGAGGAGAAGGGACAACAGAGGATGAGATGGTTGGAGGCATCACCGACTCGATGGACCTGAGTGAGCAAGCTCCAGGAGTTGGTGATGGGTGATGGACAAGGAATCCTAGCGTGCTGCTGTCCATGGGGTCACAGAGTCAGACACGACTGAGCGACTGAACTGAACTGAGTTAATGCCCCTCCAAAGTGCTCCCTTACTGCCTGTACTAATCTGTATTTTACCATATACTTAACTATTGTACTTATGACTGTTCTGTTTTACTGCTATAAAATAATACATAGAAGGGAATGGTTTTTGAGGTGGGAGTTTATTATCAGGAAACTAATTGGTGATTTTCTCTTACAGAAGGTCCTTCAGTGTAGGGGAATCAGTGGAGGAACTTGTGGGACCTGATGGACAAAAATGGGCTGATATGGATCCCGAAGAACGAATGTTAGTAGCCGCTGAAGCTTTCCCTCACGTCTGTGCAGGCCACGGTGAGGGAGATGTCAGAAGAGAAGCCCAGTCCATCCTGTATGATCCCTACAGTAAAGCCTCAGTAACCTCAGGAAAGCAAGCTGCTTTTCCTGCACAACTGCATTACCCACATATAGAAAGCAATGCCCCTTCAGAAGCAGTCTCGGAGACCTCCCAAAGACTCCGAAAGCCCATTATGAAGAGAAAGGTGCTGCGTCGAAAGCCAGGTGGGGAAGTGTTAGTGACGGATGAGTCGATGATCAGTGAATCAGAGTCTGGTACAGAAAGTGACATGGATGTCTGGGACTTAAGACAAAGGCTGATGAATCTGCACTTCCAGGAAGACAGGGAATCTCCAGTTGATATTTCACAAAAATTTAGTCTACCACGTGAATACCAAGGAATTTCTCAAGATCAGCTCATTTGCTATCTACGAAGAGAAGAAATGGGCCCTCCAGCTTATGAACAAGACCTGATTGTTGCCAGCCGGCCCAAGTCCTTTATCCTCCCAAGGCTGGACCAGTTGAGCCGAAACCGCAGCAAGGTAGACAGGGTAGCCCGCTATTTTGAATATAAACGAGACTGGGACTCCATGCGGTTACCTGGTGAAGATCATAGGAAGGAATTACGCTGGGGTATCCGAGAGCAGATGCTTTGTCGTGCAGAAGCCCAGTCCAAGCCTCAGCACATATATGTTCCAAATAATTACCTAGTGCCAACTGAGAAGAAACGATCTGCTCTTCGCTGGGGTGTTCGTTGTGACCTTGCAAATGGTGTGATGCCCAAGAAACTTACTTCCTTCCCTCTTTCTCCTTCTTAAGTCTTTTTTTTTTTTTTTTAAACTTGTCTCTCCTTTCACAGGATTGTCTGCAATGACCTGGTTCTTAGTACCTCTCCTTTATTTAATAGAAACAACTAACTCAAAATACCATGGAACATAGAGTAAGGACTTCACCCATCACTGGTCTTTTCTAGGTATATGTCACATTGGTATCTACCACTTAACTTCCAAATGACCATCAAATCTAGCAACTGCAAGAGGAATCATGCCAGAAAAACAGACCTAGGCTTTCTGTTTTGTCGTAGCAAAGCCAGCACTTGTTTCGTGAACTTGTTACCTTTGGCCAGTGTGAGTTGCTGTTTTTATCAGTGTGTTTTTAAAGTTGCTGAGCAGTAAGCTTACCTATTAAACACTTTTGGAAATTTGTGAACTTGACCTTATTTTCTCTTAAATATTTTCCAAAGGCGATCTCAAACCTAGGTTATGATTCTGCTTCCACTTATACTCTCCATCATACTCTCCACACCTAAATGAGAGCCAAAGGGAATGAACAAAAACCTGCCCTTTACACACAAGCCTACATGAAGGAACAGCAAGATAACCTTTGTTACTAAAGGAATACAGTAATTCCACTAACCATGTTAAATGTTTTTTAATAGATGCTCAATAATAGCATGATACCACATGCAAGGTTCTAACCCAAATTTTGTTTCAGAATTATTTCAATAATATGTTGCCTTCCGTTTACTTCTGGAATGCCATACTTTTCATAATTTGCTTCTGAGATTTTCTTAGAAATCATGTCTGTCATTTGAAGGCTATTACCACATTGCAACAGAGCTTCAAGCTACTAGCAGCTGGAGCCAGAGGCAGACAAAATAACCAAAATGAATCTGGCCTGTTAGGGTCAAATCACTAACTGAGCTCATCTGAACTTAGATCTGTTTGTTCTTGATTTCTGGTCCAATAATACCTAAAAGCTGGAGGCTGTCAGATTTAGCATTTACGCCATAAGAGTGACAGCAGAAATAGCTTGCTTGTTCAAGGGAAAAACAGCCATGTAACAAAAATGAATGACCTTGACCATTACTACCAGCTAAAATACATTTTCTCCTTAATATTTATTCATCCATTCATTCACTCAGTTCCATTGTTAGGCATTCATCAGGGAGAGAAATAATCAGTGGCTCAAAGATACATGTAACATTCACTGCAAATAAGCAAAAACTGCCAACTGTCCAACAATAGTCAAGTAATTAGACATTAGTCATTGGAAATATATGGGAAGCTAATAGAAAAATGAAAATTATATCAAATAGGCTGCACGTACTGTCTTGCTGCACACACAAAGCACAAGGAAAGATCACACCTAATTCCAGGTAGTGGGATTCAAGTTAGCTTGTACTTTTTTAAAAAGTTAACAGCCACAAGACATTTTTTCCCAAACGAATCAGTTAAAAAAAAAAAAAATCCCAATGGTTTGCCTCTTCATATATTTCTCAAAGCCCAGTATTACCTACCTTATTAAACCAATTAACTAGTCCAAAGGTATTAAACCGGTAATAAAACATTTTTGGCAAAATAAGATTGACTCAGTACAGTTTTCCCCAGAACACCACTTCCCCTCCTCAGGGTGAAGTACAGTGGTTCTCAAGCAGCCGTGTAATATCAGGAAGTGAAGTAAAAGTCGCTCAGTCGTGTTTGACTGCGATCCCATGGACTATAAGGTCCATGGAATTCTCCAGCCCAGAATACTGGAGTGGGTAGCCTTTCTTCTCCAGGGGATCTTCCCAACCCAGGAATCGAACCCAGGTCTCCTGCACTGTGGGCGGAATCTTTATACCAACTGAGCCACAAGGGAAGCCCAGGAAAGGGGTCAGCAAATTATCAAACCAATTTTCAAATTTTGGGGGAAAATGTTGCCACATCTCCACACTCCAACATACTACCGGAATATCCACTTCTGTTTGGTTTCATGAGCAAACGAATTCTGAGGCAGAAGAGACTACACTCCGCAGTCCCAGGGCCCTCAACAAATCGAAGTAAACAAGCTCCTAACTGCTGCACGTTTCTGACAACTGCTCCAAGAAGCATCAGACACAAAAACACAGGGTCTTTAGTGAGGTTCCACTTCCATACTCAAAAAGAGTGCTTTCTTGAAAAGATCAAGGTACAGAAAAAGGAGCATAGGGGATATAAGAGAAAAGTCCATCTGTTTGCCCATCTGTTCGTTCCTCTTTGTAGAACCCAGAAAATAATTCACCCCCCAAAACCTGCACACTTACCTTCCGGTTGTCGGCCACGCAGCTTTCCTGGAGACAGGAAGCTGTCACTTTGCGTCTTCTACGTGCTCCTCCGGGACCTCATGGGAAATGTAGTCCACCTTTATGGGAAATGTAGTTCTAAGAGCCGGGAATGCAGGTTTAACACTGAAATCTGCCTAATGTTTTGTAGTCCGGCCACCATCTGTGCACCTCCAACAAGGCATGATCTGGCGCCTGCGCGAGGACAAGAATAAAAGATAGGATAATTTCTAGTCCGCTAAAATAATAGAACGTTAAATTTAAAGAACTTGACCCGATTTTATTCGTAGTTAGTAGAAAGCTATCATTGAGAGTCAAAACCATTTACAATTAGACTCCACATAAAGGGCTGGAAAGAAATGTGATCGTCTCATAACAAATGACTGAGATGTCTGAGTGACCGAAAAAGGATGGGGAGTCTTGCTTCAGCACCACGGAGAGGTCATAACTAGGATTTTGCGCGTTTTTCTAGAGATGGTGATTGAAATCTCAAGATTCCGGTTAGAAAATTTGAAGAAAAAAAATATTCTGCTTCTTTTGTCCAGATTTAGCTGTCCTTGGTGCAAAGAATCTCTCCCTGATTTTGCAGGTGAAAGTGGGAGGTGAAGGCTGTACCAAAGGGAAAACAGTTGTTTCAGCACGAAGCACGTATCAGAACTAAGACGAAAAGCCGGTATTTGGAAACATGACATGTATCGAGTAACAGGGACAGTAGTTAGAATTTGAATAACTTTACTTCCTCTCTGCATCTTTCCCATTTGTCCAGTGAACCTCACTCCGTCTGACTCCACTTTCCTATGCCATTCACTACTAGCCTTTCTGACATCTTGCAAGGTAGCAGCAGAAATTTCGGGGGAAGGCGAACATGCGAGTTTGAAGCGGGGTGCAGGGGTNTCTTTCCCATTTGTCCAGTGAACCTCACTCCGTCTGACTCCACTTTCCTATGCCATTCACTACTAGCCTTTCTGACATCTTGCAAGGTAGCAGCAGAAATTTCGGGGGAAGGCGAACATGCGAGTTTGAAGCGGGGTGCAGGGGTCCTGCCCCACCACCTGGAGAATAGTCTGGGGAGAGGGTGGTGGGGGAGAAGAGGTAGGACTCTCGAATCAGTGCAGAGATTCCTGCCGCTTAGTCTCCCACGCCGCTGCTGGCTCAACAGATGTCCGCCCAACATTCTAACATTCGCCGCAGAAGCGCCCGTGCCAGGTGTCTTAACGCCTGGCGCGGACCTGCGGCGGGGTGGAGGACCGCTACCACCCGCCCCCTCCTCCCCGGACCACGCCCTCCGCCCCTGACTCCTCCCACCTCACCGGAGCTAGGGCGCCTGCGCGTGGAGGGTGGTGGCTCCCCCACCCCCGCTCCCCCCGCCCGGCCGGAGGAAAGCCCATTGGCCGCTGCGTGGGGCCGAGTGCTGCCTCGCGCCTGTGACTGTCGCACGTGCTGGGGCCGGAAGCAGCCGTCGCAGCGATGGCGTCGTTACTTTGGGGAGGCGACGCGGGGGCCGCGGACAGCGAGCGGCTGAACGGCCACGTAACCGCCACCGAGCCGGGGAGGGCCAGCGGGTGGGAGCTAGAACAGCATTCCCTGAGGGAAATGTGCTGGGGAGGGGAAGAGGTAGCCCCGGTAGGGTTTGGAATGGGGTGTCAGGTGATAAGAGAGATGTGGCAAGGATTTGGAAGAGAGCCATCGGAAGGGAGACTCCGAGAGAAACAAGACCTTGGGTTGGAAAGGGCAAAATGAAGACACTTGCGCCGGGAGGGAACGGAGCTGGTGGCCCCAAGTAGACCCGGACTTTTCTATTCTCCTAATTTGACCACTAGGCCTCGGCTAGCCTTCATCTTCATCTTAGCTACCGACACGCTTTCCTGTCCACTTTCCTTTGCTTGTCCTGTGACCCCCAAGGACCGTCCCATTTAGACCAGAGGCTTATAAAGAGGAATTTCACATGCAGGAGCAGCGGAAAGTCTCCTCCCAGTTGTAGGGTAATTCATACAGGAGACCAGTTCCTCAGAGGAATCCATTTATACATAACATTGCAAAAGAAACAGTACTGGGAGGGGGAATCTTCCCTTTCTTCCTTCCAGTCTGTTAGGGGGCAGCACTGGGCTGCTTGATGGTTTGCTTCCTAATATTGACTGAATTTTGTATCTTTCAATAGTTTTCAAACCTCATCCACTCCCAGAAGAACCTTCTGGGTGTCAAGAGTGCTACCATCCCAAACATAGGTGAGTGGTGTTAAAGGAGATTGGGCTCAGTTCCTTGAAAAAGTGTTATTTTCCTCATATCCCAACATATCCCTCAACACTCAGGGCCCTCCACTACTTCCCAGGCTTTTTACCCTCTTCTCTACTGCTTGACTCTTTTGTGCACACTGTAGAGTCAGCAAGAGAAACTGGGATAATACACTAGACGTTTCTGCTTGGCATTTATCTTTACAGTTTTTTTTTCCCCCCCTCACATCCTTTTAGATGGTTCTGTTAATAGCATTGAAGAAGATGATGAAGATGATGTAGGTAGGAAATAAATCCATTTGTGGGTATTTACTAGCATTCTGTTTCATGTAATCATGACTTCACAATGTGAATGAATAATAAGTGGAAAAGAACCATCTTTGCTTCTGTTTTCTTTATGAATAGTGAATGTCAGAAAAAACACTAACTTGGGAGTGGGGATTACCTCTTCAGAGGAAAATTGAAATAGAATATGTAGGAATGGGATAAGAGTTTTCAGCTGGCAAGGACAAAGTAGGTCTGGTGGCAATGGATGTAGGATAGAGTCTGGTGTAAGGCAGAGTCTAAGAAACAAGAATTCTCAGTGCTGTGTCATCCTTTCTAGAACCTTTTTTTAGAAGAAAATGACAGCAGGAGCAGTTGCTTGATATACAGTCACTGAATGGAAGGAAGCAACTTGTTAGATGTCATTCGGGAGGCTTGACTTTCCCCCTGCAATATCCTCTTTTTTATCCTTGCTTTTCTAGTGGATTTGGCAGCTAATTCACTCTTAAACAAGTTAATCCGGCAGTCCTTAGTAGAATCCAGTCACCGGGTTGAAGTCTTACAAAAGGATCCCAGCTCTCCACTCTACTCAGTGAAAACATTTGAAGAGCTGCGGCTGTGAGTATTTGTGCCTTAAGTGTGGGAAAATGCCAGAAAGTGTAGCACAGAACAAACTAATCTGCTAATAATAAATCCATCAGATTCTCCTTCATGTTCTAATAATCAGCATTCAACTGAGATGTGGACGTTTTGCCTGGAAATAAAATACAGCTGAAAGAGAAACACTAGGCTATCTGAGTTGTACAATGACTTGCGAACCTTTCTGAAAGTAAAATTTTTAACCTTGCTGTGCTATGGGGAATAGCTAAGCCAGACACAGCCTCATTGCTGCTCTCCATACCAGAATACAGGGCTTCCCTGGTGGCTCAGTGGTAAAGAATCTACCTGTCAATGCAGGAGACACAGATTTAATCCCTGGGCTGGGAAGATCCCCTGGAGAGGGAAATTCCAACCCACTCCAGTTTTCTTGCATGGGAAATCCCATGGACAGAGGAGCCTGATGGGCTGCAGTCCAGTTCCTGGGGCCGTAAAAGAGCTGAACGTGGCTGAGCGACTGAACAGCAATAACAATACTAGAATACAGATAACAGGAAATTTGATGGCCCAAATATCCCTTGAGATAAGTTACAAACTTTTACCTCTTTACTTTTTGTCTCAAATGGTATGTAAATAACTTTCTTAAATTGGTTTGTTTTGTATTTCCTAGGGATTTATCAGTTGGCATTAAGGAAATGTGTTTTAACAGGGAGAGTTACTGATGTGGAGAAATCCAAAATCCTGATGCCCTCTTTCTAAATGGGGAGATGCTTACCTATGATGAAAAGCTGGCTGCCAGTAATCTAGCAGTTCATCTACCAATTAAACACATCCAGACTGTGCATGTCACTGTAGTGGAAGTAGTCCAGCCTATTTCACTTTATTCTCTTCTGAACACCTGTCTTGAGACCCACCCCCCCAGGAAAGAGGCATTTAAAATACCAGCTTAGAAGAATAAGCTAATGTTGCCTCTTCTTCTCCTAGATAGAACTGATATAAGAATCACCTAAATGAAATTTTGTCTTCTCTGAAAATTGCAATTAAAACATAGAAGTTTGTCATTGATTAAAAATAAATAAATGATAAATATCACTTAGTTTTCTGCTTGTGTGGAAAAACAAAACTCTCCTGGAAAATTGTACTTCTCTCAGATGAGTTTTCCCTTTTTTTTCTTTTTTTCTCTTGGTTCAAGAGAGAGTTCACCTTTAGGCCCTTACTACTATGCTTGGTCTAAGCTAATAACATAGCTTATTGCTTTAGTGCTCCAAATGTACAGGCATGATTGTATATGTTTGAGAGTTGAGGTTTAGATATATTATTAATATTTTTCACACTCAGTTGCAAAGTGGCCTAATTTAGAAATGCACTTTTCATGTTTGTATTTCTGAGGCTACTGATGCATCGTAGCCTTCAAGTATTTGGTTTCTTTTTTTGACAGCAAGGAAGAGTTACTAAAAGGGATCTATGCAATGGGATTTAATAGACCATCCAAAATTCAAGAGATGGCTCTTCCAATGATGCTGGCACATCCGTGAGTTTCCAGGGAAACAGTGTTGCAACTTGGTTATTTTTGGTCTCATATTCAGTTGATGCCTAGCATCTCCTCTTTCCTACAGACCCCAGAACCTCATAGCCCAGAGCCAGTCTGGAACAGGAAAGACAGCTGCTTTTGTCTTGGCAATGCTCAGCAGAGTTAATGCCTTGAAATTGTTTCCACAGGTAAGGAAAGGCTGAGAGAGAGAGGAATGCTTGCAGCGCCAGTGGTATTTTAGTAATGGGCAGTAGTGCTGCCATGATGTGGTGATATTTAGAATAGACGTTCTTTCTTAAAATCAGAGGATTATAGGCAGCAGTGTAGGGTAGTGACTGAGAGCACAGTCTTCATAGTTCGACTGGTTTTAATACCAGCCTCTCTACTTACCAGCGGAAAACCTTAGGAGAGTTGGTAAATGTTTTGGGATACATTTTCTTGTTAATAAAAATAACATCTATAAAGGTGTGGATCACAGTTGTCCAGTTTGCCCTTGAACCCTGACACCAAGCACGGTGCTTGCCCTGTAGAAACCGCTCCTTAAACATTGAATGAATGGGTATCTGCTTCATAGGAGTGTCATGCAGATTGAGTGAAATAATACACATTTTTAGCACTATGCTCAGCGTAAAGTGAGCATTCAGTAGTGATGGCTGTAAGGCTGTAGCTCATCCAGTGCCTCTTACTTAATGTGGAAGGAAACAGCCTTGGAGGGGAAGAGGTTGCCTGTGAGGTGACAGTTGTCAGAGAGTGGCTGATCAGGGGCTGGAACTGGAGCACAGGAGACACAGGTTCAATCCCTGGGTCGAGAAGATCCCCTGGAAAAAGAAATGGCAATCCACTGCAGGATTTTTGCCTGGGAAATCCCATGGACAGAGGAGCCTGGCGGGCTCCAGTCCATGAGGCCAAAAAGAATCATTACCTGACTCAGCACGGCCGACATGACTGAGCAGACACGAGTGTAGTTGCTTTACAATGTTGTGTTAGTTTCTACCGAACAGCAATGTGAATCAGCCACACGGATACATATATCCCCTCTCTTCTGGATTCCTTCCCGTTTAGGTCACCACAGAGCACTGAGTTCCCTGAGCTATATAGTGGCTTCTCATTAGTTACCTATTTTATACATAATATCACTATACCTCCACCAATTTTCATTGTATTTCAGAATTGCATAATGGCTCTCATGAAGCTTTTTCCTTCCCCCTTATCTCTCTGTCAGTGCCTCTGCTTGGCTCCTACTTATGAACTGGCTCTGCAAACTGGCCGTGTGGTCGAACGGATGGGGAAATTCTGTGTGGATGTTCAAGTGATGTATGCCATTCGAGGAAATCGAAGTATGTACCAGAGAGCCAGTCCTGGCTGATATATATATATATGTATATATATTTAAATCAACTATTTAATTTATTTATTTTTAGCCAACTTTTAGGAGAACGCAATAGCAACCCACTCCAGTACTGTAGCCTGGAAAATCCCTTGGACGGAGGAGCCTGGTGGGCTGCCGTCCATGGGGTCGCTAAGAGTCGGACACGACTGAGCCACTTCACTTTCACTTTTCACTTTCACGCATTGGAGAAGGAAATGGCAACCCACTCCAGTGTTCTTGCCTGGAGAATCCCAGGGACAGGGGAGCCTGGTGGGCTGCCATCCATGGGGTTGCAGAGAGTCGGACATGACTGAAACGACTTAGCAGCAGCAGCAGCAGAGGACTCACGTTCTCTTAACTATACATCATTACAAGGAAGAAAGCTGGAAATTTATAGGGATTTAAAATGAACAGAAAAATCTGCTCTTCCATGAATGCTTTTGCCATCTAGTTTTAAAGAAGATACAAGAACACTAAATGATTTAAAATAATTATAATATTGCTAATACCCATTTGTCATGCACAGTGCTAAACACTTGACATGAATCATGTCCTTTATTCCCACAAATGCCATCTGACAAGTTTCTACATAAATGTCACTTTTTCTGATAAGTATTCTTCAGCCCCCTGATCTACGCTAGGCCCCCAAGTTGTAGGTTCACCATAAACCATCTTCTTTCATCGTATTCCTTCCAGTTTTAGATTTTCTATTTACTGGGTAAATGGCTTCATGAGGGAAACAAAAGTGACTGCTCTTTGTCCTCACTCTTCCCGCAAGATATTGGTCACATTTTAAAACAGTGGACAGAGGAAAAAATGGAAAATACTTATCTTTCCTGAGTCACTCAAAACAACAGTAAAGTATCTACTCAAGCCACAGTAAATTTTTTGTTGTTCTACCAGTTTTTGCAAAGTTGTGTTGGCTTCTGCCATACAACAATACGAATCAGTCATAAATATATATATATCCCTTCTGTCTTGATCCTCCCTCCCTCCCCCCAGTCCCACTCCTCTAGGTCATCACAGAGCACCAGACTGCGTTCCCTGTGCTATATAGCAACTTCTCAGCAACTATCCATTTTACACGTGATAGTGTATATATGTTGATGCTGCGTTCTCCATTCATTCCACTCACTCCCTTCCACACTGTGGACTTGTGAACATAGTACACTCTTTCACTCAGCATTTCACTGGCTCTGTAGCTACCACTAATATTTTTCTCTGATAACTTTCTAAAACTCCCTCTCAACTCCAAATTTTGCTTCATATTCTTCATTCTCCACCCTCTCTCATCTTCTACATCTCTTAAATTTCAAATTTGGCTTTCTTTTCAATTCACAGGCTCTATTTATTATTCTACAGCTTCCCAAGTGGCTCAGTGGTAAAGAATCCACCTGCCAATAAGAAGATCAGGTTTGATCCCTGGGTGGGGAAATCCTCTGGAGAAGTAAACAGCAACCCACTCCAGTATTCTTGCCTGGTAAATCCCACGGACAGGAGAATCCAGTGGGTTAGAGTCCATGGGGTTGCAAAGAGTCAGACATGAACGAACACAAACACATTGATTATTTTCATTCTACTCAACAAAAGCTCAAAGACTGGAGTGAAAAACAGAATGAACAGAGGGGAAAGGGGAAGAAATGTCTGAGATGTGCCCTGGTACCTGAGAGAATTCAGTGAGTCATGGGGCAACCTGAGTGGGAAAAGTACTAGGTCTTCCCCATGCCCTCAATTTCATTTCTGCTTCTTCACTGAAAATGAAATATTTTCTTTCTGGAAATGGATATTAACTATTCTTCAAATGTCAAGAGCTTAGCAAAGAAGTTTTGTAAATCAATGTAACAAATCTGCTCAAAACAACAAAACCTCTTAAGACAAAAATAGATCCCAAAACATTAAGACCAGATTGGATACACTCTGAAGATATTATCTTTAGAAAGAATTGAAAGTTGAAAAACATGTAAAATGTCTATTTTGGAAGAAATTTTTAAGAGGCAAGTTTTCCATTGACCATCCAAGTGCTATTTCAAGAACTCTCTAAAATGCCTATAAAAATGTGTGCTTGTGTGTGTGTGGGCATTTGCATCCACTGTGAAGATCATCAAAACTAGGACAATCAAAACCTGATACCATTAAATATCCNCGCTGCCTGCGTTGACGTCTTAATGCCTGGACTGCCAGGGAAGCTTCCCGGGCTCATATTTTAGATCCTGACGCCACCAACAATCATGGTATATTAATACCTTCTCTGCTTTCTCGCCTCTAAAATGAGGACATACTGGCACCTGTATCATAGAGTTGTTAACTGGGATTCAGTGGAATGATAGAGATGAAGCACTGTGCACACCTCCAGCGTGTGATAAAGATCCAGCGCATGTTAGCTTCTCACTCCCGCAGCCGGAACAACAGCTCAGTGCCTTCGCCTGCTCTCTTCTGTGAGGCTCACTTGTTTTGTACAGAACAGCTTTTATTGTTTTACTTCTAAATGAAAGTACTACATGCATATAGCTTAAAAAAACGTCTTTAAAACCCAGAAAATTTAAAGGTAAAAGTATAAGTTGCTCTTTCTCATTTTTCAGAAACCTATTTCCAAAAACAACTATGGTTTTGTTATCAAATCTGTGGGAGTTTTTGTTTTTGAGTGTTGATAAAAAATGGGAGCGTTTTTTTCGTACTGTTCAAAAACTTACGCATCTTATACATCTTTTCGTGTCAGTGTGTATATCCCCACGTCCTCCTTTTGACTGGCTGTATAATATTCCATCATTTTTTTTCATGGGACCGCTTGATGGACATTGTGGTGGTTTTCCGTTTGGGGAGGGTCTGTAGGCCTTTCACCGCTGTGCCACTTTCCTGTAGGACAGTGGAGATGTTGCAGGCCGGCTTTTTAAATGACTGTGAGGCAGAATCAAGTTACTCAGGACTGTTACCATTACTGTAAACCAAGAAACGCGGGGACTTCTCCTAAAACTCTGTAAAATCAAAAACCGCAATGACCCTCAGGGTTTGCCTTGGGAAACCAATAGGAAAAGTGTTGCGTGACTCAGAATTCCAGATGGTTAGAGTGATTTCGAGCTAAAGAAGACCTTCCAACCCTTTTCTCCATAGTTCCCAGAGGCGCAGATGTCACCAAACAGATTGTAATTGGCACTCCTGGGACTGTCCTGGATTGGTGTTTCAAGCGAAAATTAATTGATTTGACTAAGATTCATGTGTTTGTCCTGGATGAAGCTGATGTGATGATCGACACGCAGGGATTTGCAGACCAAAGCATTCGTATTCAAAGGTAACCTTCACGTCCATCCTTGTCTTCCTGGATCTGACCAGATAAGGGGTTTCATTGGTCCAGTGCTCTTCATTGTCTTTACTGCCTATTCCCCACTTCCTTCTCCTTTAAAGCAGATTGGGTTTTCATGATTTTTAGCAGCTCAGTTGAGCCTGTGACCTCCTGTAATTTCCCACTTCATCTTGTAACTTTGCTTTACTCTTGTGTTGTAGGCTCACAGATGAAATCCATATAGTGGGTCTGCACCAAATTTTGCCAATAATCTTATATTTGAGCAAAATTCTAAAGAGAATTTATTAAAACCCCATAGTGCTATTGTAAAGAGGCAGTAACCTGGGGTCAGCAACCTAGTAGTCTAGTCCTGACCTTGCCTATAAGTTGTTAAGTAAATCTTGTCATTTTACTAGGCCTCTCTCCCAGGGTCACCACGGGGCTTAAAATTTAAGATTATCAGGCCTATCCTTGACCTTATGGAATCAGAATTTCTGGGAGTGGGCCTCTCTGTATCACTTATTTTTAAAGTATTTATGGTGGTGGTGGTTTAGTCGCTAAGTTGTGTCCGACTCTTGCGACCCCGTGGGCTGTAGCCCACCAGGCTCCTCTGTCCATGAGATTTTCCAGGCAAGAATACTGGAGTGGGTTGCCATTTCCTTCTCCAGAGGATCTTCCCAACCCAGGAATCGAACCTGGGTCTTCTGCATTGCAGGCAGATTCTTTCCCAACTGAGCTACAAGGGACTGTGTTAAATTCAAATAGGATATCAAAAGACTTATAATGAAAACTAGTAATCGCCTGCCCCCAAACCCTAGAGAACACTGTCTGTTTTGGCATTAACTGTCATATCTTTAAATAACAAGCTCGCATTGCTGCTTCTCATTGTATATTGTCTCTTCCGAGGTGGCTCAGTGGTAAGAATCTGCCAGTGTAAGAGACGCAGGTCAAACCCTGAGTTGGGAAGATCCCCTGGAGAAGGAAATGGCACCCCACTCCAGTATTCTTGCCTGGGAAATGCTTTGGACAGAGCAGCCTGGCGGGCTACAGTCCATGGAGTTGCAAAGAGTTGGACATGACTGAGCAACTAAACAACAGCTGGCTTCCCATTAGAGAAAAGGTGGGAATTTAGTCCTTCTATACTACCCCGACTCTCACTATCCTGTCCCCTCTATGGCCTCGGTGGTTGTATCATAAGAGTTTGGTTACATTAATGGTCAGTATTAATATTGTTATCACAACACAAGTATTGTTCACTGTGGAGCATTGAATTATTATAATTATGTGGGTTGTTGTTGTTGTTTATTTTGGCTGCACTGGGTCTTTATTGAATTTCATGGACTTTCTCTGGTTGCACTACATCAGCCCCAGAGCTTGCAGGCTCAGTAGTTGAGGCTTGTGGGTTTGTGGGATCTTAGTTCCCTGGCCAGGGATCGATCCCTTGTCCCTCACATTGCAAGNTTTTAAATATTTGCTGTGAATTTTTGTTGCAGCCTTTACAGAACACCAGACAACTCGGGTACAGTCAGTATACAGCATCGTCATTGGTCATCAGACCGTTTTGGAGATAGAGTGTGTTAATTCTGTTTTACTATCATCTCTTTCTCATCCTTAATTTATTTCTAAATTAGAGGTGGACATTGTTTTTGTCTCACGCTTTGAAAATAGACTAACATTTTCAGTCCTTTCACTGGCCAGCTACAGTGCCTGGCATCTTGTAGACACATGTCCAAGGGAGCACTCTGCTTCCATTTCTTCACAGAAAGAAATCTTATAAGGCTTCTGCAAGTTTGACCTAACAAAGAGCCCCAAAACTTTGGTAGTGAACAGCTCAGTATCACAGGGAAGTGAATCGTTTGCCTTTTTATTAGTGTTGTATACAANGCCAGCTACAGTGCCTGGCATCTTGTAGACACATGTCCAAGGGAGCACTCTGCTTCCATTTCTTCACAGAAAGAAATCTTATAAGGCTTCTGCAAGTTTGACCTAACAAAGAGCCCCAAAACTTTGGTAGTGAACAGCTCAGTATCACAGGGAAGTGAATCGTTTGCCTTTTTATTAGTGTTGTATACAAAGATGCAGACATTTAGCTGGTAAGAGCTGTTCATGTTCTTTGGTAAGGAGTTCATGGGTTGAATGGAATCTGCCAGAATTTATATTTGCTCTGTCTGCTGCTCCTGCTGGGGTTGAACAGAGGCTGGTTTGTGTTTGGAAACAACGTCTAGCAGCCTTTTGTTTTATATTTTCTGTGTTGTATAAAAACTTCATAGAAGTCAAGATGTTTTTAAGACTCCAGTTTTTAGTTTTTCCTTCCTTTTGTTTAAAATACATTAAGCCACAGCGCTGTCCGATAGAAATACAATGCAAGACACATGTATAATTTAAAATTTTCTAGTAGCCACATTAAAAAAAGAAACAGGTGAAATTCATGCTATGAAAAAAATCATTTAATTTGATATCAAAATGAGTGTCTTAACAAATAACCAATATTTTATCAGTATTAAAATTATTAATACAATAGTCTGCATTTTTTTTGCATACTAAATCTTTAAAATCCAGCGTTCTACAGAACAATCTATGTTTCTTTCCCTTGGATAATTTGTATAAATTTACTTTTTGGAAGGAAACGGCCCCAGCCTTGGGGTACCAGTCCCGGGGCCGTCTTTTTCAGATGAAAGGTTGTAGTAGAACATATGGCCACTGCAGATTCTCCTCCAGTCTCTTCACAGCCCCCGCCCGCTGCCAGTCCCTCCTCTGAATTCTCTCCTCCAGTCTCCTCACAGCCCCCACCCGCTGCCAGTCCCTCTGAATTCTCTGGTCTCGCAGGTCTTAGGCCTCCCAGGGTTCTGACACCCACTGCCTTTCCATCACCGTTTCCCTCTGTAGCACACGTATCTTAGCTTCACACACCTTCTCCGTTATCATGCTTTTCTGTCTTGCAAAACTATGTTGAAATGTCTCTTCCACCCATTTCTTTTCTTGGATTCCTCACGTTTTGTGAGTTCATATCTTCATCCCTTTATAATCACATAAATGTGATGTGGGACACCAAAAAGCTAACATGTAGTCAGTTTCTCACAGCCAACCTGAAATCGGTCCAGTTGTGTGAAAAGCTCCTGGGGATTCAGGTCCCAGGCTTGATATAATGTTTGGGAATCACTGAGCTGTATGAACTCTCCTGTTCCCTTTTAGCACTAAAGACTTTTCCCCTTAAGTGCTCGGTTGTCTTCTCAAAAGCAGTGATTTCTCTCTGGTCTCTTCTGTTTTTTTGAAAACTAACTTTTTAATTGATGTTTAACATATGTACAGAGAAGTATCCAAATCCTAAGTGTACCCTGGGTAAATTATCACAGAGAGGCTGTGCTCATGGGACAGTGGATCCGGTCACGACCAAGATCTTTCTCAGCTGTGCTCCAGAAAGTGCCCTGCAGGCCCTCTTCTGTCACCAGCCCTCTCTCCTCCTCAGACTTAGCTCTGTCCTAACTGCTGACTGTGTGGGTTCATCTTACTTATTTTTGAACTGGGGTATCAATTGTCCTGTGTTCAGTGTGGGTTTAGTCTGCATTTTCCATGCAGCAGCATCTTCCCCTTCTGCACCGTTTTATTTATATTCGGGTCTTCCCATTCCACATAGACTTCACATGACTGTTCTTTCCCACTCAGTAGATAGAACACCTGCCACTGAGTGATGAGCCTCTGTGCCCTTCATCTGCATGGAGCTCGTGTGAGATGATTGCCGTAAACGGCTCCTGGACTGACACCCTAGGCTCCATAAGCCGTCTCTCCTAAGGAGAAGACGGGCTTAAAAACCCCCAAGCCCTCCGGATCTCTTAGCTGACCTTCACTCTGGAGCCCACGTTCCGTTTATGCGTTTCCCCAAACCCTGGGTGGGAAGGAGGGGCTGACACGTGGCACTCTGCAGCAGGTATAGTTTTTGTATCCATAGTGCCTTTCACGGTGACCCTGAAGTGGGAGCAGGGGCTTGGGGGCAGCTGGTGGCCGTGGGCATCCAGTGCTGGAAGCTGCCCCCTGGAGTGGGACAGGCCTGGCAGTTGGGTGATGCCCTTTTCCCTTCTCTCTCCCAGAGCTTTACCCTCCGAGTGCCAGATGCTCTTGTTTTCAGCGACCTTTGAAGACTCTGTGTGGCAGTTTGCCGAGCGAATCATTCCTGACCCCAGTGTTATCAAGTTACGAAAAGAGGAGCTGACCCTGAACAACATCCGACAGTACTACGTGTTGTGTGGGAACAGGAAAGACAAGTACCAGGCTCTCTGCAACATTTACGGCGGAATCACCATTGGCCAGGCCATCATCTTCTGCCAGGTAAACTCCACTGGGACTTGCCTTCCTCGTGCCCAGACTTCCGTGCAGATGGGGGCAGGGGACAGTCAGATGAGTGAGAGCCAGGGAGCCGGGCCCTGTGTTCCACACTGTTCATTCATGATGTTGTTCAGTTTTCGGAGCAACTTTGAGTAGAGATTACTTGTATTTCATGGGTGACACTGAAGTGATGAAGTAGGACTTCAATATGACAGGAAGCAGGGCATCCTCCTTTCATGTTGATTGAAATTTTTTTTCTGTTTTGGCTATGCCATGCAACTTGGTCAGTTCCCTGACCGAGGATTGAACCTGGGCCATGGCAGTGAAAGCCCAGGATTCTACCCACTGGAATTAGGATTAGGGCCTCCAGGGAACTCCCCAGTCATCCTTCTTTTAGAGGGACTGCTTCTAACATGTCCCCATTCAAGTTGATGTTACTGTGGCTGTTTTCACAGATACCCTTTATGAGGTTAAGAATGTTCTCTTCGTTTCCAAACTTACTATGAGCAAGGCAGCCGCTCAGTTACTCGCTGTTGGTAGCCCCTTATTTTTATTTTCCTATTTACTTTTTCTCTCTGACATTGTTCGTGTTCCTGTTCTGGGCTGTATTTTTTCGCCGCCACATGAACACTGTCAGCTCGTTGAGAGCAAAGTCTGTTGCACATACCTCCATGCCGCCATCCTGGAAGAGCCCCGCCCAGCAGTGGATGGCCTTTGAAACACACCTGTAGAGTAAAGGAAAGTGCAGCCCTGCCACAGACTAGCCATGCAACCCTGGGCAGGTCACTTAATGGTTTACGCTTTAGGTTAATTTTTTAGTTTTTTCAAATGCGCTTAGACACCTACTTCATCAGATCATTATGGAAGTAGACGAGCGTGATATAAGTAAAGGTTTTTGCAGGGTGCATGGCACACACAACAACTTAATCATCATCGTTGTTGTTCAGTCACTGAGTCGCATCTGAGTCTTTGCAGACCCATGGACTGTAGCCTGCCAGGCTCCTTTATCCATGAAATTTCTCAGGCAAGAATAGTGGAATGGATTGCCATTTCTTTCTCCAGGGGTCTTTCTGACCAAGGGATCAAACCCACATCTTCTGCTGTCTTGCATTGACAGGTGGATCCTTTACCATTGAGCCCATCATTGTTTGCTTACCTCATTTTGGCATCCGACCACCACAAGAGGTGACGGAGCATTTTATTCTCTGTTTCAGGGCTGAGAAGCAGAGCTCTGACAGGTTGAGAGGGTGTGCCCCTGAGAGGCCGGGGGCAGGAGAACTCCCTGCCACATTCACAGGTCTGTCTAGGCCTGAAAGGAAGGGGGAGCAAAACCCCTCTGCAACCCCCGTACCTCCAGCTCCCATGCCCTGCAGCCATGAGTGCTGCACACACAGTGAGGCTCCTTCAACTTGGGTAGGATGCTGGGCTTTGATTTTCCTGCTGCTGCTGTTGCTGCTGCTAAGTCGCTTCAGTCATGTCTGACTCTGTGCGACCCCAGAGACGGCAGCCCACCAGGATCCCCCCATCCCTGGGATTCTCCAGGCAAGAACACTGGAGTGGAGTGCCATTTCCTTCTCCAATGCATGAAAGTGAAAAGTGAAAGTGAAGTCGCTCAGTCGTGTCTGACTCCTAGCAACCCCATGAACTGCAGCCTACCAGGCTCCTCCGTCCATGGGATTCTCCAGGCAAGAGTACCGGAATGGGATGCCATTGCCTTCTCCATGATTTTCCTGCAGACTCGTCGAAATGCCAAATGGTTGACTGTGGAGATGATGCAGGATGGCCACCAGGTGTCTCTGCTGAGCGGAGAGCTGACTGTGGATCAGCGAGCTTCCATCATCCAGAGGTTTCGGGATGGGAAGGAGAAAGTCCTTATAACCACCAACGTCTGTGCTCGAGGTGTGTATGTGTGTATTAAAGAGCTTATCATTTACATGTGATAAAAATTCATTAAGGATGTGGTTCAGTGAGTTTTGACAAACATATGTAGTCACGTACCCATCACTGTGGTCAAAATGCAGAACAATCCCATCTCCCCTAAAATTCCTCTGTGCTCATTTGCAATCAGTCTCTGAAACTAATGGCCCCTGACCGCTACTGAACCAGATCTCTGCCTCTATTTTTGTCTCTTCCAGAATGCCATGTGAGTTAAATCATGCAGTTGGTAACCTCAGTGTCTGATTTAGTCCTCTTGACATCATACTTTGGAATTCATCAGTGTTGTAACATGTATCAGTAGGTCATTCCTTTTTATTGCTGAGTAGTAGTCTATTGAATGGGTGTACCACAATTAGTTCATCCATTCACCCGTTGATGAACATTTGGATTGCTTACAGCTCAGGGCTACTTTGACTGAAGCTGTAATAAACATTCATGTACAGGGCTCTTGCAGACGTACATTTTCTTTTCTCTTAGGTAAATACCTAGGAGTAATATTTTTCAGTCATAGGGTCAATGTATGCTTTAGAGGCAGCTGCAGAACTGTTTTCCAGAGTAGCCATGCCATGTTGCATTTCTACCAGCAGTACAGGAGGGTCCTGCTGTTCTCCATCCCTGTCAGTAACTGGTACTGACACTTTTTCATCTTAGCTTTTCCAGTAGATGTATGTGGTATCTTGTGTTTTTTACTTGTGTCCCCTAATGACTAATGATGTTGGTCATCTCTGAGGTGTTTTTAATTTTAAAACTATTGACTGCTGGGGAAAAAATCTTTTTCTCAAGCAGAGTCTTCCTACTTGCCTCACTTCCCCATTGTATCCTTGCCTATACCACATACTCAAACCCTGTTTCCTAGTTTATTACTGGTTCACCCAACAGAACTGAGGACCTGCCATAAGGGCTGAGCCTGGCATTTTGGAGGAGTAGCCTAAAAAAGGGCCTTCCCTTTGGGAGCACACCACCTCCTGACCCTCTAGACTGGCGCTGTCCAGTAGAAATGCTTGCACTGAGAGAAATCTCCTATTCTTTGCTGTCCAAGCCATAGACAGTAGCTTTTGAGCACTGGGAGTGTGGCTAGTGTGGCTGAGGAACTGGATTTTTAATGTGAATTAATTTAAATAGCCTCATGAGGCTAATGGTTACCATACTATACAGCACATCTGCAGAACCCCAGAGATAGCTCCAGAGTCAAAGCACAGTATAGGGAGGACAAGGATCACGAGCCAGACAGCTTGTTAGTGTTGGGCACGGAGGCCACAGGCGAGCCCAGAAGTCTTCCTGGAAACATTAGTTGTGAGAGGTATGGATGGAAGGGGAGAACCCTTGGAAGTCTTGAGTTGTTTGTAATTTATCCTGTACAGTTTGGGCAGCTGGCTTCTAAACACAAGTGCTCTGGACATTGCTGTGGCAACCATGGTGAGATTTAGAGGAGTAGGACATGAGGGACTGGGGAGCCAGTCTAGAAATTATTATAACAATTGAGGCCATGGATAGAATTGATGAGAACAGTGGCTGTGGAATGGGGTGGAGCTGGGGCCCTGATGGGGAAGAGAACCTGCAGGGGACTTGGCACAGCGGGAGCAGAGAGAGGGGGCTCTTTGGCTTGGTGAGAGCCCCCCCCACCACCACACACACAGACACACACACACACACACACACTTTGTACATAGTTAGACTTCTGTAGAGTTCACTTCTACTGACACTCTTACCCAGCATCGTAGACATACATACTTACAAACAAATATATGTCAAAGCAAGCTTGATTCTAGACTGTCTATGAAATGAGAATTCCTCAGCAAATGTGGTTCTTGGATAGCTGGGTCCTGAGGTCGAAGCTGCAGGGCCCTGTGGTGTCCTTCCTCTTCCAGGGATTGATGTGAAGCAGGTCACGATCGTCGTGAACTTTGACCTCCCTGTGAACCAAGCAGAGGAGCCAGACTATGAGACCTATCTCCACCGCATCGGGCGCACGGGACGCTTCGGGAAAAAAGGGCTTGCCTTCAACATGATCGAGGTGGATAAGCTGCCTCTACTGATGAAGATCCAGGACCACTTCCGTGAGTGGCACCCTCCACAGTCAGAGCTGTGGACCTGCCCCCATTGACAGTGGCCGTGTGTCGTGGGCCTCGAGCTTGGGGTTCGTGATATAATAGGGTGGGGGCAGGAACCAGACAGTAGGAGGTATCCACTGCTCAGTGTCAGAGCTCCTAACCTGACACGGGTAGAGAAAGACCCGAAAACCAAGTGGAATTCATATGAGCTCAGATTTCTATTTTATTGCTCATTCTGGGATCTGAAGCAGATTTCACATCCACAAAGAACCACCGTAACCAATGAGATCCTGTAAGATTATATTGTGTCCCCAGCTTCCTTTTTTTGTCTACGTTTTCCTCTTCCCTGTTGTCCCAGTGACCAACTTGGGTAATCCTAAATCCTGAGTCTTGCTGCTTTCCTCTAGCCCTCCTTCCCCTCATCTAAACAAGACAGGCTCTGATAACCTTCTGGGAAGATGGCTGGGGAGCAGGGGAAGAGGAACCCTTGCAGGACTCCAAACACTATCCTTCACCTTTAGGACAGTGGTACTTATCCTCTGTGGGAAGTAAAGTATACTGTCTCTGGGGGAGTACACATAGGCACAGACGTGGAATTTGAAACATATTTTAAAAGGTTTGCTTACTAACTGTGGACCCTTTAGGGAAGTTGGTTAAGCACTCCTGTGTTAGGATAACAGAGCAGGGATGTGTGTGGAGAAAGACCCATTAAGATTGCCTTTGCTGTGGTGATCAATGCTCCCTGTTGCCAGCCAGGAACATCCCCCTCATGTATGTACACACCCACTTCACTCCCCATGAACTCAGCCAGGCCCCTTGGCAGGCTCCCCTCACTGCACTTTGGCCTTTTTTTTTGCCCCAAGGTATATAGACATGTATGTTCTCTTGTCTGGTGCATTTGATGCTGTTGTGGTTGGTGTGAATTGGTTATTTGGACACCTGCCCGTCCTCACCTAATCTCGAGAATGTTCCTATCTTGAGGATTTCCATATGAGGTGTCATTGTCTTCAGAAATGTAGTTGGATGGAATGAAATTTCATTTGGGCCCTGGGATAAGACTGTTCCATTCTCTTTTGCTCTTTTAGACAGCAGTATTAAGCAACTCGACCCTGAAGACATGGATGAAATTGAAAAGATTGAATATTGAAGAAATAACTTTATCATTTAGATGTATTTCGGTTTGTGTGAGAATGTAGGGTTTGAAGGTGATTTTTTACATTGAGCCTTTTTCAACATGAAGCTGTTATGTATGGCAAAATAAATGTCATGGTAGCCTTAGTTTTAAGACCTGAGGGTTTTTTTGAGCCAAATTGATGTGAAGCAGTTGATTCTTTTGAATAAAAAAGTGAGATAATTTCTTACTCCAGTCTCTTCACAGATAAACACCTTTGCAGGGCTACTGGGATGTTGTGGGATTTAGTTCATATAAAGCACCTGAGTTGGTCGTGCTGCCTGTGAACAGCTCAGGGCGTCACGAGATGGCAGTAGAACGTCACTGGTTTGGAATTTGAGTGGTTGACAAGCGCTGCACCTCCCACCCCAGGGTCTCAACCCGCCCCAGCATCTCCACCCCACCCCCACCCCCTACATGCACACACCCCACGCACAGACACACACTTCTCCCTGTGAGTACAGGGTAAAATCTTTACAAAGTAAAACAGTTGGAAAGAGAACATTTTGCTGCTTTTTTAACGTTTCAACTGACATAGAGAATTTCAAAATATTTTTCTATTTTAGTTCTTAATGTCTTCAAATGAGAGAAGACATCCTCAGTTATTTTATAGTCTATGAAAATGTGGTTTTATTATAGGCATTTCTTTAAGAAAGGCAGTGAGGGGTTGGGGGAACCCACTTGGCCTTATTAAAGAGGTGACATTTCAGGAAGCTGTCAGTTTGCTTTTCAGAATCTCAAGGTGGATGTGAGAATCCTAGACGTTTTTCTACAAGTCCCGATGACAAGCTTCTCATTCCTCACATTTACTTCTAGAAAAAGGAAACAATGGGCTTGAGTAAGCAGGGTGGCGGCGGGGAATCAGTGCTCTCCCAGAAAGCCGGAGCAGGCTTCGCAACCCCGGCCAGAGTCAGGGTTGTTCTGCCACACCAGGTGGCCACAGCGTCCTTGGGGAGTGCACCTGTCACCCCAGGTTGGAAGGTTATTCCCGGCCTCTCTCTCCTGGTATTCCACATGCATGTCACCTGCCAGTGTTTTATTCCTGAGGGCAGGGCTCAGACGTAGATGAAATTCATCCAACATCCTCATCCTCCAGCAGGTAT
Organism: Neotragus moschatus; assembly: GCA_006410615.1. Classification (NCBI taxonomy): domain Eukaryota; kingdom Metazoa; phylum Chordata; class Mammalia; order Artiodactyla; family Bovidae; genus Neotragus; species Neotragus moschatus. The sequence goes on from SJYA01003263.1 coordinate 76,876, forward strand.
TTATTGTGCATCCTGTAGGCTACACACCAAGGAGGAGAGATGAGCAAGATGTGCCAGTCATTTCTGAACTCAGAGCCTCACGGCCGAGACTCCGAATGAGCCAGCTTTGTTTTAATAATGGTGTTTGCTTAAATAAGGGGCACAGAGGAGGGACCCCAGCACAATGGGGGCCACCTTCCCAGAGGAGAAGACAATGCATTTCGTTTTACCGAGAGGACATGGGTTGCAAGATGCCTCCTGTCAGGTTCTTAGTACCACCTTGCTGTCACCTAACAGGTCCAGATTCAGTTCATCACCAGAATTACCTGGAGAACTTGGGAGAAAAATACAGATATCTTCCCCATACTGTACACAGAAGTCCAGACTCTCTTAGGGTAGAGCCCAGAAACACAGTTACCTGTTATAGCCGAGAACAGGTAAAGCCACAGGTCCTTTAGACCACTGTGTTAGGGAGGAGATGCCAAGGCAAAGACAAGCCCAGGGACAGAATCCGTAAAACATGGAGCTCCTGCCTCTGAAGGTCCATGCATGTTTTCCTTTTCCGTGTCTGCCTTCCTCTCTGGGCCAAATCAACTTGTCCGCTCGGTACCCAGCCCCCAGTGCCTAATACACACTCTGTGAATACTTGTTCTGTTGCGTAAGTATTCTCTTGCCATTTCTTCATTCACTAACGTCCTTCCCTGATGTTTGCCATCTTAGTTTTGAACCCCAGTCCTGTAGCACAAGATGAATAACCATAGGAAGTGTATCAGGATCGCTAGACCTCTCTCACTATTTGAGAATTGAGTTGGACTTTGCATCACAGTCAGCTGAGCATTGGGGGTCTCCTAAACAAGACTCCACCACTTCCTCTTCCAGACCTGATCTCTAATGGAATCTCCACCAGTTACCGTGGCAAACGTCTTCCATTTGGTGGCTGTTCCCACGGCGTCTGCACATAGTGCGCTTCCTTCTCCTCCCCCTTTGCCCCTCTCTGCACTTCCCTTTGTCTCGCTGCCAAGGAGGAAGAAAGCCATCCCCGTCCTGTGTACATCTCAGCTGTCTGTCTGCACACTGATTGTCCGGTTTGGCAAGTCAGCATTCCCAAGGCTTGTCTCAGGGGAGCAGCACCCTGCTCAGAACTGCCAGCAGTCTCCGCGTCCTCATGCCTGGCCGGGCCAGATCGTCTCTTCATGGATGCCTGCCTGAGAGAAAGAGTCCATGGAGAAGCTGGGAATGGCCAGATGATTCCAGCGCATCTGGGAGCTGGGTTAATCAGCTGTGTATTACTTGGCACCAGATACTAAACCAGACCCATTCGGTTTATCTTGGCCAGCTTCAGACCGTGAGCATATTGAAGTTCCTGATTACGTACAGCAGGGTTATGGTTTCCAGTGGGAGCTGTGAGTGAACACCTCACCGTTGGGGGCACAGGTCCTGGGTGTTAGGTGCTGGGTCAGAGGCAACCATGAATGACAGGAAAGGCGAATGCACAGGTCCTGGTCTGGTAGGATGTCTGACAGCCCTTCCCAGGAGATGTGATGGCTTTTGCCCTTGAGAAAGTGCTGATGCTCCCAGCAGAGCTCGGGCCCCGGGAGAGCACTGGCCACCTCCACACCTGTCAATGGTGGAAGGTCTGGAGGGTTGCTGGGGAGATGAGTGGTACCTTTCCAGACAAGACCCTGGGAGAGGAGCTAGTGTCCAGCCTCGGTTCTGCTTTTGGTTCCCTGAGAGGCTCAGCCTCCTTCCCTTGGACTCAAGGCAGGGTGGGGTTGGGGGGGACGGGCAGGTCGGCTAGAGGACCCAGATTTAGGCAGCACAGCTGTAGGCACGGATGCTGCAGTGGGGTCCAGGACAAGGGGCTCCCCATGGGCCTGCTCATTTTCACCCTCCGAGCTCAGGGCCCTTGCTGCTGCCAAACAGACAGCCCTGCAGGCTAGTCCGGAGGCCACAGTAGTTTCCCCCAAGAAACAACAGAAGAGTTGAGTCCTCTTAGCTCCTCCCCCTATTCCACCCTCCACCACCTCGTGACATGGTAACCCACAGACCAAGGAAAACCCCAGCCTTGCGCTATGCAGTGGGGAGCACCAGCTCTCAGCCTTGGGAGGAACTCCTACAGAACTCACCCCAGCATCTTTCTACGTTTTTTACTCATCGGCTGAGAGAAGACTTGGGGTTCCCACTCCTCCCTCCCTTCCGCTGACTGACTCCCTCCCCCGTGGTGCGGCTCTCTCCTCAGGCCAACGTTCTCCTTTTTGTTCTCCTGGGCTCTCTAAGGAGGGATGGGACAGCCAGACCACTGTCAGAGACCCTGCCCTCTTCCTCCATTTCCCTTCCTGCTTTGTGTCTCAATGGGCTCGGGCTGCTGTGACAGAATGCCACAGAGAGTGAACCAAGCCAGAAGGAGGAAGACAAGTATCATATATTAACACATATATAGGGGATCTAGAGAGACTGTACGATCCTACACGAGGGGCAGCAAAGGAGATACAGACATAAAGGACAGCCTTTGCAACTCAGTGGGAGGAGAGGGTGGGATGATTTGAGAGACTAGCATTCAAACATATATATTACCATATGGAAAATAGATAGCCAGCGGGAGTTTGATGTAGGAGGTAGGGCGTCCGAAGCCAGTGTTCTTTGACAACTTGGAGGGATGGGGTTGGGAGGGAGATGGGGGGGTTCAGGAGGGAGAGGACACATGTATATCTATGGTTGATTAATGTTGCTGTATGACAAAAGCCATCACAATGCTGTAATTATACTCCAATTAAAAAATTTTTAAACAAGCTATTAAAAAAAAAAACACCACCACATAGACTGGGGGGCTTAAACAACAGAAATGTATTTCCTTAAATTTCTGGAGGCCAGGAAATTTGAGATCAATGTCCTGCAGGGTCGGCTTCTGGTGAAGTGCAGACTGGCCTGGAGAGAGAGAGAAAGGGACATGGCTTCTACCTGGCGTCTCTAATCCCACTGTCCCACCATGGGGACCCCCTTTACTACCTAATTACCTCCCCAAAGCCTCACCTGCAAATCCCATCACATGGTGAGGCAAGAAGCAGTTAAAGTTGCAACACATGAATTTAGAGTGGAGGACAAGTAGGTTCTCCTGGTGGCTCAGATGGTGAAGAATCTGCCTACCGTTAGGAGACCTGGGTTCAATCTCTAGGTCAGGAAGATCTTCTGGAGGAAGAAGTAGCTACCCAGTCCAGTATTCTTGCCTGGAAAACTCCATGGTCAGAGGAGCCTGGTGGGCTACAGTCCATAGAGTCGCAACAAGTCAGACACAACTGAGCGACTGACACACACAGAAGCACCATTATGTCTTTTTAATGTGGTCTTCCACCCCTCCTTTAAACACGAAACTTCTGAACTCTTCTCACAAAATACAGGAAACACACGTGGAATGGGATGATTCCTGGTTAAGAGAAGCGCTTATGTGTCCTGCAAACCCAGGGCAGAGTTCCACTGCCCATGTGGGGCTGCCAGCCCTCTCTCTCCACTCATCAGCCTTGTACTTCTGGTGCTGAGCTTAGACTCAACCAGAAGTACTAGGATAATGCAAAAGATGAGCACGGAAAAGATGGCCCTCCCTGTCTGGTATTCAGAACAACTGAAAGAATTTTCTAAATCAGAGTCTTTATAGATCTAAAAGTCTTTCATTTCAGGACCTCCCNGAGGGCAGGAGGAGAAGGGGACGACAGAGGATGAGATAGTTGGATGGTATCATCGCCTCGATGGACATGGGTTTAGGTGGACTCTGGGAGTTGATGATGGACAGGGAGGCCTGGGGTGCTGCGGTTCATGGGGTCGCAAAGAGTTGGACACGCCTGAGCGACTGAACTGAACTGAACTGGGAAGCTAAGATCCTGCACACCATGCAACAAGGCCAAAAAAAAAACACAAGCTGCAGCAAATCTTCTTGCCCATTTTTTTGAATTATTTCTTAGAATTAGAGATGTTTATATTAGTCTCACTCATTTCACCTCACCTACCCATTTTCATTTCAAAATTGCTTGGTAACTTTTTCTGGTTTACGTTTCTTTTAATACAAAGTTCCTTTTTTTAAAAAAAAAATTTTTTTTGGCATGTGGTTCACTGTTTGAAAAACATCTGTGATGTCCTTTGCCCATTTATCTTATGAGATCTTAATGTTGTCCTGATTAAGTCTGTGAAATACCTGTGTGACTTGGTTTTTCCAAATAAAGAGGTTAACTTTTTACAATGTATGCTTTTCTAGTTTGCCCTTTTTATTTGTAGTATCACTTTTATACACAAAACTATCTCATTTTCGTAGTGAAATAACCCAATAGTTGTATGGATTTTGTCTGCTGGTTCTAGAATGTTGACCCTGCTCTAGGACTTGTTCCTCCTTTTGGCTATCTTAATTCTCATCTTTTTTAAAAAATATCATTACCAGTTTTATTCTTCAAGAATGATTTTAGATCCATGTCCTCAACTTTCAAAAGCCCTCTTAATTTTTATCTATACCCACTTTGCAGTAATAATTTATTTACTCAGTCCATACATTAATTGGTGGAGAACTGATTTCTTTACAATATTGAATTGTGCGGTAGATCTTTCCTGTCTCAAAAAGGTCAAGAATCACACCTGGAACAAAGACACAGGGGATGGACAAGCATGGCCTGCCCAGGAGGCTGTGACCACCAAGGGTGGGGAAGTGAGTCTCTCTGAGTGTTCCCAGGTTGCGCTGGGCATGCCCACCTGCTGACCTGTCTGCCTGAGGGAGTCCAGGTGAGAGACAGTGACATGTCTGGAGGGGTCAAGAGACCTGTTTTCTAGTCCCATTCCCCAAGGTCTCCTCCAGCTCTGAAATCCTTCTCATCTCTGCTTTGTGGGGGTAAGACATGGTGGTGCAAGAAGGTACCCTCTTGCCCCACTCCTACAGGAAGAGCAGGGAAGGAAGGAATGGCATTGTCCCAGTTTGCAGAAGAGTTTAGACTGTGCCTATGTGTTCAGAGTCCCCCTTCCCAGCCATGAGTGTAAACGGAGCCACCAAGGGGCCTGTTAAGCTGGGGCCCTGAGATCCCGGGTCTGGATGGCTATGATGCCCTCGTCGGCAGAGCACATTCTGAGTAGTGAAATTCTAGAACACCGATCTAGGTGAGGCTTCTTGGCTAAAAAGGGAGAGGTAGTGGACAGGAGGTTTGCCTGGAGTCTCAGTCACAATGATGCTTTAAAGTTTGTGTGTAGACAACAAATGTGGAAACAAAACAGTTGGATACATTATAGCAGGGGTCCCCCACCTTCGGGATCTAATGTCTGATGATCTGAATTGGAGCTGATGTAATAATAATAGAAATAAAGAGCAAATAAATGTAATGCACTTGAATCACCCTGAAAATATTCCCTCCACCGTGGAAAAACTGTCTTCTCACGAAACCAGTCCTTGGTGCCAAAAATGCTGAGGACCCCTGCATCATAGGGCTGGTGAGGTTGGGGGTGACTTTCAATTATGTGTTTGTTGCTTTCAGTGTTTGCAAAGACTACAAACCCTAAGGACCTCTCTCGGTGCAGGAAAGCAAAAGCAGTGGTTGGTCGCGTGGCGACTGGGGGTTGGCCAGGCCACATCATTCATTGTCCTTTCCCTGAGTGACTACACCCCTGGAGGTAAGGTTGCTCTCTGGTTGAGGAGTTTTCAAAATGTTTTCCAACAGCCTGACTGAGTTTGCTCTAGTTTAGAAACATTTGAGGCTGTACCCACAGCACTGAGGGTGAAGCGTGACCAGCTGCCCACCTCTGGTGCAGACACAGCCTTGAAAGCTGTAAGAAAACCCCTGCTTCCCCCTTTAGGGTTAATCCGCTCCCCAGCCAGATGACCAGCAACACCTTCCCTACTCCCCACCCCCAAAAGCCCGCTCAGGAAAATCTCTGAGTTAAAAGTTTGCCTTTGTGACTGGAAGAATTTTTATTAGGCAAAAGCGTTGACAAGTTTGTCATTCCCAGAATCTGCTAACACCCTCCCCCGACTCCCTTCGATTTTTAGTACTTTTTCCCTTCTCATTTCTAAAAGGGGGGAAAACTGTCTCGAACAGGCAGAGAGTTTTATCCAAGGTGTTTGGCAGTGACTCTGTGAGCCAGGAGAGATTTATGTCTNGCGTTGACAAGTTTGTCATTCCCAGAATCTGCTAACACCCTCCCCCGACTCCCTTCGATTTTTAGTACTTTTTCCCTTCTCATTTCTAAAAGGGGGGAAAACTGTCTCGAACAGGCAGAGAGTTTTATCCAAGGTGTTTGGCAGTGACTCTGTGAGCCAGGGGAGATTTATGTCTCCTCCGTTCTCTGGCACTGCCTGGTGTGAGCTCACTTAAAACAACCGAATAAATGAGTTCACTTTATCCGGTCAAAATGGAGCCAAGGGCGGCATGGTACCCAGCTGGGGTCCTGGGGGACCCTGAGGCAACGTTTCTGTCTCAGTCGCCTGTGCTGAGCTCAGCTGTTTTTATGTCTGTCTGAGATCATTAAAACGAGGAGGGCAGAGAGCAGAAAGCCCCGTGGAATTGGGGGCAGAACGGGAACCCCACTTGGAGTCTAGAGGCCCCAGCCAAAAGCACGAACCCAGGGGGTTGGCTTAAAAGGCCACCTCTCCCTAGCTGGGTTTGGTCTGAGTTCCTTGAAGTGCCCCACCCCCAATAGCCCTCCGCCCCTAGTGTGGTTTCTTCTTGCAGATAGTCCCAAGAACACTGGGTTTCCCGCCTCATGAAGCTATATTTTTTCTTTCCTGCTGCCCTACTGCCACTGACAGCAGGCTCATGAAGTCAGCCTTGTTGCTCTAAAAAAAATGAATGTGGATTCTGTCCTGGGTGAGTTTTCTGGGCCAGGCCTGGGTCCTGCCCTGTCACATGGGTTTGGGCTCAGGAGTCACCAAGCAGCTGTGTTATTAACCTGAGGCAGTGTGATTAGGAACAGAACAGCTGCCCCAAAGGGAAGGACTGTGAAGCGGAGGGAGGCTGGTCTGCTCATCCAGGAGAGGATGCCCGTGTGGCCCTCCACTTGCCCCCTAGGCTGGGCTTATCGCTCCTTCCAGAGTCCTGGGCTGCAGCCAGAGGGAGGGAGGGTTTTGGCTTTTGTCTTAGGATGGGGAATCAGGACTGTAACAACTCCTACTATTTGTAAGCTTTTAAAGATGACAGAGTGTGTCTCCTAGACTGTGGGGGCGGGGGGGGGG
>SJYA01003263.1:84219-187000 GCA_006410615.1 Neotragus moschatus
GGGGGGGGGGGGGGGGGGGGGGGGTTGTGTCTGCTTCCTTAGGAAGGATGGGAAGGAGAGAGGGAGGGAGTAACTCGACCCTCACTAGTTCTGGGAAACCTATTTAACTATCAATAGATCAATGGAAAGGGCTTCCCAAGTGGCTCAGTGGTAAAACAAATCCACCTGCCATTGCAGGATTGAACATGGGTTCAATCCCTGGATCGGGGGAGATCCCCAGGAGAAGGAAATGGCAACCCACACCAGGATTCTTGCCTGGGAAATCCCACGGACAGAGGAGCCTGGTGGGCTACAGTGTATGGTCTATGAAGTTGCAATGAGTCAGAAACAACTTAGCGACCAAACAACACCAAGATCAATGGAAAAGGAGGTGTCGTGTATATAAATGAAATGAAATGTATCGTTAAACCTTGAGAAAGAAGGAATACCTGTCATTAGTAACAACATGGATGAACCTGGAGAACATTATGCTAAGTAAAATAAACCAGACAGGAAAAGAAATAAGAAAAGATCCCTTTTGATAAATGCAGCAGCTGAGAGGTTGTGGTTTCCATCCTGCAGCAGGTCTGGCAGTGGACTGCACGCCTGTCTGAATCCTTGTTCTCCGCCCTTCCCTGCATCAGTATTGCCCAGATTTCAATCACTCTTTGTTTTCACCTTCTTTGCCAATCTTCACATGACATAGATGTATAAACATATCTTTAAGTCAATTTATTTTTACTTAAAAATATAACTAGGTAGGACCTACCTGGTGATTCAGTGGTAAAGAATCTGACTGTCAATGCAGGAGACACAGTTTTGATCTCTGATCCAGGAAGATCTCATATGCCTCGGAGCAACAAATCCTGGGTGTCATAACTATTGAGCCTGAGCTCTAGAACCTGGGACCCGCAACTTCTGAGCCCAAGAGCCTCAACTACTGAAGCCCGCATGCTCTAGAGTCCGTGCTCCGCAGCAAGAGAAGCCACCGCAATGAGAAGCTGAGCACCTCAACTAGAAAGTAGGGCCTGCTCCCTGAAACCAGAGAAAAAGCCCGTCCAGCAACAAAGACCATGAACAGCCAATAAATAAGTAAGTGAAAGTTATTAAAAATATAGCTAGTTCGACATGCTGGTTCTATTTTTCTAACACGTATTAAAGTACGAATAACTTTAAGATGATAATCACCATCCCTGCGTCACCTTACAAGCAGCTCAGACTGCTCCCACGGTTTCAGAGCCGTGGTTCTCAGTGTGGTCCCCAGGTTGGCAGCATCAGCATTGCCTGAGAACTTCTCAGAAATCTTAATTCTCAGGTCCTACCACAGCCCTCCTGCATCACAGACTCGGGCATGGGGCTCAGTAAGGTCTTTTCTCACACCCTCCAGGTGATTCTGATGCTGCTAAAGTTCAGGAACTGTTGCAGGAAGGGGGACCCCTTCCAGGGCCCGAAACCGGGCTCTTGTCTAACACTCAGAAATGAATTGTCCAAGGAGACACGTGTGCTGACAGAGCAAGAGATTTTATTGGGAAAAGGCACCTGGGTGGAGAGCAGTAGGGTAAGGAACCCAGGAGAACTGCTCTGTCAAATGGCTTGCAGTCTTGGGTTTTATGGGGATGAGATTAGTTTCCGGGTTGTCCTTAGCCAATCATTCTGACTCACAGTCCTTCCTGGTGGTGCACACCTTGTTCAGCCAAGATGAATTCCAGAGAGGATTCTGGGAGGTGGTCAGACAGGTGGTGTCTCTTTTTGACCTTCCCTGAACTCTTCTGGTTGGTGGAGGCTTATCAGTTCCCAATTCCTTTCCAGGACCTCTTGTCATAAAACAACTCATGCAAATGGTTACTATGGTGCCTGGCCAGGGTGAGCTGTTTCAACTAACAGAACCATTGCACTGGAGTGTTGGACCCCTCAGGAATGTCCTGGTTGAGTCCCCTTTGCCCCCGTATCCTGGATCCTCATGGTGTCCCCAGGACCACAGAGCACAGGAAAGCCCTGGGTGAAGCACCATACACATGTTAACTCATTCGTTAGGAAAGACAGGAAGTGTGGTATGAAAGAACATCTGTGTCAAGGAAAACACCTTACCTTGAAACTTATACAAAGAGCCAATGCTGGCTCACTTCCCAGTGACCACTTGGGTCAGAACTCAGAAGTGATCGGGAACTCCCAGCAAAGCAGGTAGCTCCGCATTGCTTAGAGCAGCTCTGTCCAACAGAACTCTCTGCAGTGATGGAAATGTTCACTATCCACTGTAGGCTGGGAGACAGTTCTCCATGGGTCTTGCATTTCTGCACATTTGAAAGCAGAGGCACTGAATGCCTTTTTTTCTGGACACTTTTCAAGAGCATTTATATAGCCAACAGCTTTGGAAGGAAAAGGTAGTGTCTTCCTCCAGAGCAAAGGACTTTGTGCCTCCTGCCTGTTAGAAAAGATCCAGGTCTCCTAAACTCAAGAGTTCTAGTCCTATATTGTGACCCACTGCACGTCCATATAAGCAGGTATCTCCGGCCCTCTTCACATTGCCCTGTGGGAACTGGAACTTGAGAAACCAGAGGAAAAAAAATGCTGATACTCTGACTGCTGATACTGCTATAAATAATAAAGTCCTTATCTCAAATCCTGAATTCTCATGTCTTCTGCTGGCATCCACGGAACTGGCAGATTAACTTCCTAGCTTGCAACTAGGGCAAGAGGTGAGATTCCTTGAATTTCTTGACACACTGAATGACACGTGGCTGTTAAAAGCTGGAAATGTTTCTAGTGTGACTAAGAAACTAAATTTTTGGTTTTAAATTTTTCCTAGCTTTATTAGTTATAATTTAAAAATATAATTGTATATATTTAAAGCATAGAAAGTGATGATTTGATCCATTGTGAAATGATTGCCACAATCAAGCTAATTAACATGTATTTATTTAACTCACACAGTCAGGGCTTCCCAGGTGGCACTAGTGGTAAAGAATCCACCTGCCAGTACAGGAGATGCAAGAGACTCATGTTCAATCTGTGGCTCCGGGAGATCCCCTGGAGAAGGAAATGGCAGCCTACTCTAGTATTCTTGCCTGGGAAAAGTCCATGGGGTTGCAAAGAGTTGGACACAACTGAACAACTGAACGCAGAGTCACATGAGGCTAGGGACCACCTTACTGGACCATATTAGAATGTTCAAGCATCAAGTGGCATGCCCATTGGTCAAGGATACTATTGAGAGAGTTTCTACATTGAGAATAAGTAAGTTGAGAATTAGGTGATCTCTAAGTTAAACTCAACATTTAAAACACTAAGATCATGGCCTCTGGTTCCATCATTTCATGGCAAATAGATGGGGAAGCAATGGAAACAGTGACAGACTTTATTTTCTTGAGTTCCAAAATGACTGCAAATGGTGACTGCAGCCATGAAATTAAAAGTTGCTTGCTCCTTGGAAGAGAAGCTATGACCAACCTAGACAGAAAGTTAAAAAGCAGAGATATTACTTTGCCAACAAAGGTCCATCTAGCCAAAGCTGTGGTTTTTTCCAGTAGTCATATATGGATTTGAGAGCTGGACCATAAAGAAAGCTGAGTGCCAAAGAATGGATGCTTTTGAACTGTGGTGTTGGAGAAGACTCTTGAGAGTCCCTTGGACTTCAAGGATATCCAACTAGTCTATCCTAAAGGAAATTAGTCCTGAATTTTCATTGGAAGAGCTGATGCTGAAGTTGAAACTTCAATACTTTGGTCACCTGATGTGAAGAACTAACTCATTAGAAAAGACCCTGATGCTGGGAAAATTGAAGGCAGGAGGAGAAGGGAACGACAGAGGATGAGATGCTTGGATGGCATCACTGACTCAATAAACATGAGTTTGAGCAAGCTCCTGGAGCTGGTGATAGACAGGGAAGCCTGGTGTGCTGCAGTCCAGGGAGTTGCAAAGAGTTGGACATGACTGAGCATCTTCACTGAACTGACTGAAGTTATTTTCAGTATTTGAGTTTCCACATGTTTGGGAAGAGTTGAACAGTGAAGAGATATCTTTTCTCTTTTTATTTATTATATTCAGGGGTGTTTCATGGTACAGGTGAGAGATGAGAGGAAAGAGAAATTGGGCTGAGTTTAGAGCCTGGGGATGGGGAGATGGTCCTCCTGTAGGATATATCTCTTGGAAGAGGCTTGGAGGCTAGAGGGAGCTTCCCTGGTGGCTCAGATGGTAAAGAATCTGCCTGCAATAAAGGAGACCCGGATTTGATCCCTGGGTCAGGAAGATCCCCTGGAGAAGGAAATGGCAACCCATTACAGTACTCTTACCTAGGAAATTCTGTGGACAGAAGAGTCTGGCAGGCTACAGTTCATGGGGTTACAACNCATCTCTTGGAAGAGGCTTGGAGGCTAGAGGGAGCTTCCCTGGTGGCTCAGATGGTAAAGAATCTGCCTGCAATAAAGGAGACCCGGATTTGATCCCTGGGTCAGGAAGATCCCCTGGAGAAGGAAATGGCAACCCATTACAGTACTCTTACCTAGGAAATTCTGTGGACAGAAGAGTCTGGCAGGCTACAGTTCATGGGGTTACAACTTAGCAACTAAACTTACCACCACAACACCTTAAACTTGGAGGCTAGAGAGACAGAAAATGTGGCCGGAGAAGACAAGCAAACCAGGGGCCCTTAAAGAATGTTCTCAGCTCAGCTTCCCCTTCCCCTGAGCCTGAGAATACCTACATCTGCTCCAGGCCGGCTGAAGACTCCTCAGGGCCCTTCTCAGCTCCCCAGGTTCCGCCCCTCTCGCCTCCCAGCTCAGAACAATCTTCCCTTTGACTGGGGCTCAGGCCCTGCTGACAGGTCAGGTCATGTGTACCNCTTCCCCTTCCCCTGAGCCTGAGAATACCTACATCTGCTCCAGGCCGGCTGAAGACTCCTCAGGGCCCTTCTCAGCTCCCCAGGTTCCGCCCCTCTCGCCTCCCAGCTCAGAACAATCTTCCCTTTGACTGGGGCTCAGGCCCTGCTGACAGGTCAGGTCATGTGTACCTGATCAGGAGGAGCTGGGGCCTGAAGGATGATCCACCGGGCTTCTCCTTCAGTAAAGCCTGTGCAGAATATTGGAAACAGCTGTGCCAGGTAGAGTCAGAGCCTGGGGGGGGACCTGAAGGGGGAGGGTTGAGGTGGGGGAGCACCAGGGCAAAAGTCTGAAGGGTGCTTTGCCGCCTAAAGGCTGACAGAGCGAGTGAGCTTAATCCAATGCTAGTCTAGAATCCTGGGCTTTGAGGAGAAGAGGGAATGCCCTGGAATCAGAGGACACGGGTCATGGCCAAGCAGATCTTGACTACCTGACAGACATTTATTTGCAATCATTGCTATTTATTTCATAAGTATCACACCAACTTCTCTGCAAGTTGCTATTCTCACCTAACCTCATGACAGAAAGAGAAAGAAAGTGAAGTCGCTCAGTCATTTCCGACTCTTTGCGACCTCACGGACTGTAGCCTACCAGGCTCCTCAGTCCATGGAATTTTCCAGGCAAGAGTAATGGAGTGGGTTGCCATTTCCTTCTCCAGGGGATCTTCCCGACCCAGGGATTGAACCCAGGTCTCCCACACTGCAAGCAGACGTTTTAATGTCAGAGCCACCTGGGAAGCCTAATGAAAATCCTTCTAATTTATTTTTTCTTATATTGTGGTAAAATAGCTTCCCAGGTGGCTCAGTGGTAAAGAGCCCGCGGCCGATGCAGGAGGTGGATGTGAGATTCCTGTGTCTGGAAAGTCCCCTGAAGAAGGAAGTGGCAACTCACTCTGGTATCCTTGCCTGGAGAATCCCATGGACAGAGGAGCCTGGTGGGCTACAATCCACCGGGTCGCAGAGTCGGGCACGGCAGAACATACACACACAGAACACAACATTTATCATCTCAACTGTTTTTAAGTGTAACTTTCAGTAATGTTAAAGTATTCACATTGCTGTACATCCAGCCTCTAGATCTTTTTCATCTCGCAAAACTGAACTTCCATACCCTTTAAACAATTCCCCGTCCCGCCTCTACCCAAGCCATGGACAACCACCATCCTTTCTGCTTCTACAAGTCTGACCGTTAGAGATGAATCTAAAGCGGAATCATAGAGCATTTGTCTTTACGCAATTTATTATTTTGAATAGCTGCATAATGTTATAGTATTGGTGTGGTGGGAAAACCTACCACAAAAAAATGTTATAAAGAATTTTTTGTATCCATAACCTTGTGTACTGCAGTTTGTCAGGGTTTTTTTTCCTACTCCCCTGTAGGATAAACTCCAGAAATGACATGACTGTATTAAAGAGATGTATATTTTTAATTTTAGATATGTTACCAGGTCACTTTCTCCAAAGTCCAAGGAAATTCACATACCTGCCAGCTGTATCTGAGCGTGTGTCTCTCCCACGTCTTCCCCAGCTGTAGCTAGCATCATTCTTTCCAAGTTTCGCTATTCTAGTGAAGAAAAAGTGATGTCACACCTTAAAATTTGCATATCCTTGACTATTAGTGAGACTGAGCATCTTCCCATAAACGTACTGGCCATTTGTTTTGTCCATTTTCAACTAAGTCTTTTCTCTTTCTAATTGTGTATAAGAGCTCTTTGTGTATTATAGATGTTAACTCTTTACTGGTGGTAATTGAAATATTTGCTCCAGTATATAATTTGTCTTTTGATTTTGTATATGTTACCTTTTATTCTTCTAAAATTTAAACATTTAAAATTTTCCTCTATAGCTTCTGGACTTTCTGCTTTGTTTAGAAAAATCTCCTCAAACCCTAGATTGTATAAATAGTCTCCTAATTTTTTCCTCATTAAATTGTTTTAAATATTTAAATTGTTTTAAATATTTCCTTGAGAAATTGTTTAAATATAAAAACCAATATTTAAATTGTTTTCAATGTTTAAATTTAAATACATTTAAATCTTTCATCTATTTGAAACTTGGTTTTAATAACTCGTGGGGTAGAGAGCTTAACCTTGTTTTGTTTTTTCAGCCAGCCAACCAGTTGTGTCTATACAATTTATTAAATAAACTATACTTTTTCCCCACTGGTTTGAAATACCAGCTTTATTCTTATACTATAGTCCATATGTTCTGGGTTATATTTCCTGACTGGTTTCTATTTCCATCCCCTGGATCTATTTATCTTGTCCTTTACCTTTAATGTATGATTTGATCACAGTGATTTATAGTTCGTTTTCTTAAGGCCACTTTTACCTAAATACTTCTTCACTGATGTTGTTTTCATCTCTAACAATATAAAATTCCTTCCAGCTGTCAGAGCCTGTGAATGTCAGTAACTCTTCAAGACAAGCCAGAGTCCATCCAGGGAAGGCTGCCCCATGTGCCCTTTCAGGAACCAACCAAGACAGAGGCCAGACAGTTGCTGCTGCTGCTAAGTCACTTCAGTCGTGTCCGACTCTGTGTGACCCCATAGACGGCAGCCCACCAGGCTCCCCCATCCCTGGGATTCTCCAGGCAAGAACACTGGAGTGGGTTGCCATTTCCTTCTCCAATGCATGAAAGTGAAAAGTGAAAGTGAAGTCACTCAGTTGTGTCCAACTCTTAGCGACCCCACGGACTTCAGCCTACCAGGCTCCTCCATCCATGGGATTTGCCAGGCAAGAGTACTAGAGTGGGTTGCCATTGCCTTCTCCAGATATTAGATTAGTACCGACTATATGCTCAGCATTGCTTAGCCTGGCCTTATGAAAAGTGCTTAGTAAAAGCTAGGCATAATTACCAATTTAACATTTATTGAGTGCCAATTATAAGGCTGGGCCCTGCACTTTGTGTAAGAGATTCAAAGCAGTAAAGATCTGGACACTGCTCTTTCTTCTCTTGTTTATTTATTTATTTGGCTGTGCTGGGTCTTCTTTGCAGCACTGGGATCTTCAGTCTGCATTGAGATATTTGGATCTTTAGTTGCAGCCTGTGAATTCAGTTGTGGTCTGTGGGATCCAGTCCCATGACCAGGGATCAAATCCCAGGCCCCTGCCTTGGGAGTGTGGAGTCTTAGCCACTGGACCACCAAGGAAGTCCCGACTCTAAGAGTTTCACATCTTAGGTACAGCCCCATCCTCTGTCCACTGCTTTGCGAGGCTGACCCTGGGCCCTGTGAACCCCATTTCTGCTTTGCTAGCTGTTTCTTCGCGGATTTCCCGGTAGGAGCCGCTAAAGGGAAGCTACGGGATGGACAAAGAAGGGTGGGCATCTCCTTGCGNTCTTAGGTACAGCCCCATCCTCTGTCCACTGCTTTGCGAGGCTGACCCTGGGCCCTGTGAACCCCATTTCTGCTTTGCTAGCTGTTTCTTCGCGGATTTCCCGGTAGGAGCCGCTAAAGGGAAGCTACGGGATGGACAAAGAAGGGTGGGCATCTCCTTGCGCCTGTGTGTTCCCCGTATGCCTCACTCAGTACTTCTCCACCCCAGCAGCGGCAGGCCCACCCTGAAGCAGCGGCTGAATGCAGTTTGCCGTTTTTCCAACACTGACAGCTTCATCATCCACCACCCACTCCCACACGCCTGCCCCAGAGCACCCACACCAGCTGGCAGGTGCCTCTTCCCGAGGTCTGGGCACAAGCCCAGGGGTCTTCGCTTCCTGCTCAGAGCCTCCTCCTCAGGGGTCTGAGTCCCAGGCTCTGGGTCCCCTCCCTGCCATACTGAAGGTTGGGTGATTCCAGCCTCTGCCTTTGTTTTCGCAGCCCCTGCCGTGGGCTCCGTGACACCCAAGCATGCTCTTGTGTTACCTAATTAGCAACTTTATACCCAGTTACCAGTTCTTTAGAGTTGATTCTCTTTTCAACTGCCTGATGTGGCTTCTGTCTCCCGCCTGGACCCCGACTGACACAGGTAATGAAGAAGTAAAGTTTCCAGAAGGCTGGGGATCTGCTTCTCTTGGCCGCCCTGCAGAGCACTCCCCCCTCCTCCATTCCCAGAATTATTTGGCTGCCAGTTGCCAAGGAGATGGCTGACAATCTCCAGTTGCCAAGCCTCCCCCTGGAACTCTACAGAGACATTCTGGAAACTCCCTTCTCCTTCCAGCTCCCCAGCCAGGGAACTTGGAGAATCGAGCCAGGTTGGGGAGCAGGGGATTGGGAGGGGGCGGCGGGGAGCGGCCTAGGCCTGAAGGTGAAGAGAGAGGCAAGAGCTTTCCTTGAGCCCTGACTTTCTCTGCTAACCTTGGTGCCTGGCTCCCCAGCGGCCCTGTCCAAACTGATGCTCACTGGGTCCAGCCAAGGCTGAGTTCTCCAACCAGGCCCTCAGTCACGGAAAGCTGTCTTAGCACCGTCACTCCAGGCATGATAGAAGCCCCAACACCAGCTAGGGCAGGGAAGGGCCTGGAACCTCTCTTAGAGAGGACCCTCTACTGGAGCAGCATTAAATATGCTCTCAAGTCTGGTGTCCGGGCCCAGGCTCCAGGCTATTTCATAACAGCAATAACAGCAACACTGATGATAACAATAGCAGGCAGGGGTGGCTGTGAATCTCACTCCACAAATTCACATGTGCAAGAGTGTCTGTTCCTTCATTTCACTAAAATCAGATAAAGTGGATTCCATACTGGAGTCCCTGCCTCTCCCAGGGGTTTCCTGAGTTACCAAAAACAGAGAAGCTTCGAACCTCGGGTTCCTTGGGGCTGCTGCTGATCTTGCAGCCTGAGCCTTTGGGGGCCTCTCCACTTCTCCGCCCCCAACTGTCATGGCCCTGACCTTGATCCTTTTCCAGGGACCCAGGGACCTGTGACCTATCCTCAACTCAGGAAAATCTCTCCCTCTCCACTCTGCTTCCAAATGCTTTTTCCTTTCTCCTACTCCTCACTTCCACTGAGAGTACCTAACGTGACTTTTCAATGAATCTGGGCTTCACAAAAATAGGGAAATGCTAACTTTGGTGTCGGGCTTCCTTGGTGGCTCAGTGGTAAAGAATCTGCCTGCCGATGCAGGAGATGCAGGTTCTATCCCTGGGTTGGGAAGATCCCCTGGAGCAGAAAATGGCAACTCACTCTTGAGCAATCCCAGGGACAGAGGAGCCTAGTGGGTTACAGTCCATGGGGTTACAGAAAGTTGGATTCGACTTAGTGACTAAACAACTTTGGTAGTAAGCAGGTTTTGCATCTGCCCTGTAAAAACCCCTGAGGCAATGTGGAACTAAAGACTTGGCTGAAGATGCTTCATTGATTTTATTTTCACGTAGGTTGTTTTTTTTTCTCTCAATAGCACGTGCATGCTCAGTTGTTAAGTCGTGTCTGACTCTTTGCAACCCCAAGGACTGTAGCCCTCCAGGCTCCCCTGTCCATGGGATTTTCCAGGTAAGAATACTGGAGTGGGTTGCCGTTTCCTTCTCCAGGATTTTTAATAGTAGTTGTATTTAATTCTTAATTTTTTATTGGGGTATAATTGCAATGTTGGGTTAGTTTCTTCTATACAAAAAAGTGAATCAGCTGTATGTATACATATATCTGGGGCTTCCTCGGTGGCTCAGTGGTAAAGAACTGCAATGCAGGAGATGCAAGAGACATGGGTTCGATCCCTCGGTCAGGAAGATCCCCTGGAGGAGGACATGCAACCCACCCCAGTATTTTTACCTGGAGAATCCCATGGACAGAGGAGCCTGCAGGGCTATAGTCCATAGGATCGCAAAGAGTCAAACACAACTGAAGCAACTTAGCAGTCACACATGCATAGAACACCTTCTTCTTGAGCCTCCTTCCCATCCCTCATCCAACCCCTCCAGATTCACGAAGGTATTTTAGAGATGCCATTATATCTCATCCCTGAATGTCCTGGTATTCACTAAAAGACAAACAGAAACATTGCCTTATATAAACACACAACTATTATCACACATAACCAAACCAACAATTTTTCTAAGAGCAGCCTCCTTTTGTAGGGGAAAAACTGAGGCTTGGAGTAAGTGACTTGCTTGCTGTCTCTCGGCTAATGGATGATGGAGCCAGGATCTGAATGCTGATCTGACTCCAAGGTCTGTCCTGGTCGCACACCCCTGTCTGTACAGTGGTTATTATGCTTTTTACAGTCCTCTCCTCCTTCACCACACTTTTACAACAACCCCCAGAAGTAGCTGGTGGGCATGACAACCACACTGTTAATCCATCAGGAAATGGAGGCTAGGAGAAATGGGAAGGGACCACTGAGAGTGATCGATCAGATGGAAGGAGGGCTTGTTCCCAGGCAGAGCCGGCAGAGACCCCAGGCCCCCAGGAGCCACTGCCTTCAGGGTCACACCTCGGCCTCTGCCTCCCCTCCCTTCCTCCCTTGCTCCGCGGTTCTCCCTCTCTTCACCCCTCCACCTAGGCCTTGTTCATTTCCTCTCTGGCCCCCAAGGAGCAGTTTACAAAGTGACTAAGCAGTGACCCCTGCTGGACCCTCTGTCCCTCTGGCCCATCCAGCCCCCCACCCCCTCCTCTCAGACATGAACTCAGCGGGAGCCGTGTGGATCGCAAAGCTTCTGGCCCATTTCCTCTCTAGCCCTCGGCTCATCTCTCATGGGGGTCCCCAGGGCCTACAGTTGGCCTCCAACAAAGCCCACGTGGACACACATGGAAAAGCCGTTTATTTCCAGGAGCATCTGCTTTCTCTGCTCCAGNCGGGAGCCGTGTGGATCGCAAAGCTTCTGGCCCATTTCCTCTCTAGCCCTCGGCTCATCTCTCATGGGGGTCCCCAGGGCCTACAGTTGGCCTCCAACAAAGCCCACGTGGACACACATGGAAAAGCCGTTTATTTCCAGGAGCATCTGCTTTCTCTGCTCCAGCCCAGCTGTCCCCATCCTTCCCGAGCAAGGCCTGAGGCGCCAGCATCAGATTCAAGATGGTCATAACAGGCTGGCGAGCTGGCTTAAAACCACAGCACAGAATGAGGGGCCTACAGGTTGGCTCAGAGAAGCAGAGATGTGAGGGAAAGACGGGAAGAGACTGGCATGAGAGTCCCTTGGCCCCAAGTTGAACAAGTGTCACAGTCTGGCATGATGCTGCCCACAGCAATGCAGAGGTTCCTGGAAAGTAAGGCAGTGGCCAGAAACCTGGGCAGTGGCTGCAGCCACACCACTCCCTCATCCAGAGCTTGGGGAGCATCATGGAGTGGCTGTGTCCTCTCAGCATGCTGAGCTCCATCCATCCTTGCTCATGAGCCTGGGTGTGGGCCCTGCAAAGCAGTGGAATCAACACACCCTGGTACATGGTGGCCAAGAAATCAGTGTTTACTAGATGAATAAACAGTGGCAGGTTTTATTTTCTTGGGCTCCAGAATCACTGCTGATGGTGACTTGTAGCCATCAAATTAAAAGATGCTTGCTCCTTGAAAAATAAGCTTTGATAAACCTGCTGCTGCGTCACTTCAGTCGTGTCTGACTCTGTGCGACCCCATAGACGCCAGCCCACCAGGCTCCCTCGTCCCTGGGATTCTCCAGGCAAGAACACTGGAGTGGGTTGCCATTTCCTTCTCCAATGCATGAAAGGGAAAGTGAAGTCTCTCAGTCACATCCGACTCTTAGCGACCCCACGGACTGCAGCCTGCCAGGCTCCTCCATCCATGGGATTTTCCAGGCAAGAGTACTAGAGTGGGGTGCCATTGCCTAGACCGTGTATTAAAAAGCAGAGACATCATTTTGCTGACAAAACTATGGTTTTCCCAGTAGTCATGTATGGATGTGAGAGGTGGACCATAAACAAGGCTGAGCACAGAAGAACTGATGCTTTTGAACTGTGGTCCTGGAGAAAACTCTTGAGAGTGCCTTGGATGGCAAGATCAAACCAGTCAATTCTAAAAGGAAATCAACCCTAAATATTCACTGGAAGAACTGATGCTGAAGTTCCAATACTTTGGCCACCTGATGCAAAGAGCCAACTCATTGGAAAGAAAACCTGATGCTGGGAAAGATTGAGGGCAGGAAGAGAAGGGAGTAATAGAGGATAAGACAGTTGGATAGCATCACCAACTCAAGGGCCTTGAGTTTGAGCAAACTCTGGGAAATAACAAAGAACAGGGAAGCCTGGCGTGGTGTAGTCCAGAGTTAGACATCACTAAGCAACTGAATAGCAACATATGAATAAGCAAAACCCTAACAGTACATCACTGAGAGAGATATTGATCTTCTTGCTAGGGAGAAGAAACTTAACAGTTCCATGGACCCCTAGACAGCCCAGAGGGGACGGAGCCCTGGGTGGGTGGGGACGAACTGAAGAAGGCCCAGAGATAGGGAGCCAGGTGGGAAATGAAGGCATTGGAGTGGGGGAAATGGAGAGAATTCGAGCTCACTGGTGCAATGCGGGCAGCAATGCTGTTTCCTGGCAGGCTGAGAACACCTGGCACTTCCAGTACAGGCATGTCAATGGACAGGAACTCTGATTACCACTCAGGCGGAGAAGAGGAGGGCTCGATACGCTTCTGCAAATATTGAATGCCTTTCATCTGAAAGTGGAGAAGGAAATGGCAACCCACTCCAGTGTTTTTGCCTGGAGAATCCTGTGGACAGAGGGGCCTGGTGGGCTGCTGTCCATGGGATTACACAGTCAGACATGACTGAAGCGATTTAGCATGCATACATGCATTGGAGAAGGANTCTGCAAATATTGAATGCCTTTCATCTGAAAGTGGAGAAGGAAATGGCAACCCACTCCAGTGTTTTTGCCTGGAGAATCCTGTGGACAGAGGGGCCTGGTGGGCTGCTGTCCATGGGATTACACAGTCAGACATGACTGAAGCGATTTAGCATGCATACATGCATTGGAGAAGGAAATGGCAACCCACTCCAGTATTCTTGCCCAGAGAATCCCAGGGATGGGGGAGCCTGGTGGGCTGCCGTCTATGAGGTCGCACAGAGTCGGACATGACTAAAGCGACTTAGCGGCGGCACCAGCATTTGCAAGAGGGATTCAAATAGTTTTGCAAAGTTTCATTGGAAGAACTCAACCGCAAGGACAGATGTGTCAGAAAAGCAGATTCCAGTTCAACCCAAACCCAAACAGGGCAAGAAAGAGACATTGACTGGACATGCACTGTGGGATGGGGGTTTACCAGATGCTGAGTGTGCGAGTGTGTGTGTGTGTGTGTGTGTGTGTGTGTAGGGGGTGGTTTGGGAAAGATTTAAGTGCATTGTGTATACTGGGCACTTCATTTCTGTTAGTTTTACATCAGCTCCTCCTCAGATCCTCAGGCATTAGATCCCAGAGGTTGGAGATGCCCACTTTAAGGGTTTCTGATTCACCCTGTCTGGATCCTCACGTTGTCTCTGGATTCAGGGGGTGCCAGCCACCCTGGGGTGGATGGCAAGTCCAGATCCCTATTCTCTGCTCCCCAAAGAATGGCTAATGGACATTCTAATGCTCCCCCAGTTAGGATGGGGGCATCAGAATGGAAGGGCCATAGAGCTAACAGGGGAGGACAAACAGGGGACAGTACCCTCTTTGCCCCACCTATCCACACTACATGGGACTCCAATCCCCAGGAACCATTTGCCATTCTACTCAAAGCTGAATTAGGAATGAATGGAGGCTAAAGACCATGTGGAACACAGGGAAGAACCTTGGCTACGGGTTGAGTGAAAGACAGGGGTCTTTCCTCTGTCCTACAGCCACTGAGAGGCCGAGAGTACCACAGTCAACATCTCTGGGCCCAGCGATGCCCTGCCTGGCATCAGCTCTGACAGCCCCTGTCCCGGCTGAGCCCCAAGGAACCTAACACCAGACATCAAAGCTCATCTCACTGGGGTCCAGGAATCTCACCCTCCCCGCAGCCCTGCCATCAGATAATGGGAAACTCTGACCTTATGTCAGGTTGTCATAAGAGACAGCCACAGCAGCAGGACATGCTGAGGACAAGAGAGGGGAGAGACAGCGCTGGGATTCAGAGGCCAGCCCAACAAGCTGGTGTCCATTCCATCTCCAGGGCCCTGGCTTTGCAGGCCAGATCTAGCCAGGAGCTTGAATGCTGGTGCACCGACCATGTGCACCATTCACACGTGTGTGTGTGTGTGTGTGTGTTGTGTGTGTGTGTAAATTGTATCAAGCATGTATACAAAATGAATGTACAGCTTGACGAACTGTAACTCCTACCCGAGACAAGAAATAGGAGATTACAAGCACCCAAGAAGCCCCCCAGATGCTAGTGTAAGTTTTTCGTTTATAGTCACAATAATCTTTACAAGAAAGGAGGTGTTATTATCCCCGTTTATCTGCGAAGAAACTAACACTCAGAGAGGCTCAGAAATGTCCTAGAGTTTTTCGGTTCATCAATCAAACCTGAACTCTGGAGTGTGTTTGACTCCAGGGCTCCTGCCAACACTCCAGCAGCGTCTCCCCCCCGAAACGTGAGGAAAACACGAGAGAGCGCACAGGCGACGTGAACCTCCTGATCCCCGTGGTGGGGAGGGCTGCACACGGGGGTCCCGCACCAGACGGGTGGTTGGACCTGGCGAAGCCAGGGCCTTTGCCACGCCCATGCTCCCACTCTCTGATTTCATATTACTGGGATCGAGTTTCAGGGAGTGCAGGCCTGCCCCCAGACCGGTCTCGCCCTCCCCAACTCTGCATTATGGATGAGTGAGTCATCTGGTAAATAACTCACCTGTTATCGGGATGGTGAGGGTAACGGGAGATCCAGGGTGGATGTGTCAGGAGGGCCCCCAGCTGGCAACCTGAGCCAGACTGTCCCCCAACCTTCCAGGGCTGGGTTTTGCTCTGGAGAGAGGGAGCCTGAGAGGCGGGCAGGAACCTCGGCAGGCGGCCACGCAGGGAGATGGGGCCATGGTGGGTCAGGAGGCCCTGCTCAGCCCACTCGGCCTCCTGCTGCTGGCTCCCCTCTGCCTTCTGCATCCAGGGGCCTCGGGTGAGTGATGCTCAGCCCGCCCTCCACAGGAGCCCACCCCTACTCACATCCCATTATCTCTTCCCCTTTCTTCCTCCAGATCCTCTTTTTGCCCATGTGTAGCCGTTCAGTGAAGTCCGTTAACTTCATCCACCTGCCAGACATCAGCCAGTGTGCACTGAGTGGCCTCTCGTGCCAGGTCGGGGAGGCAGGGTCGGAGCGCCGAGAGTGCTCTGCTCTTCTGAACTTTGAAAAGCCCTAACAGCTTGTGCTGAGGGCCACTGTCAGGGTGTAAGCTTAGTGTGACGCGCTCAGACCTGGGTTTCAGGACGTTCCCCCCAAAGCTGACAGATTTCAGGGAGCTGGAGGCAGTGGGGAGATCTTTGCAATAGTCCAGGTGGGAGATGCTCATAGCGTCCAAAGTAAGGTCCATGGGGTTGGAAAGAACCAGTTCTGGATTAAATGCCTTTCTCCTTGACTGAACATCAGAATCTTGACTCTGATCTGTCCCTCCAACTCCACGCCCGTCTCCTCCTCTTCTCTCTCTGGGGAAGCTGACAGCAGTGGGGAGAGTCTGAGGTCAGGGATTAGGCAGGGCTCCAACCCCAGCTCCTCCATGTACCGTGTGGTTTTAGATGAAGTGATTTCATGTTTCCGAGTCTGGGGAGGGTATGCCGTGGTTGTTATGGTGAAGATCAGTAGGTGATCAGGGCAGGCACGGTATGGGGGGCACTCAGTTAGCAGAAGCTTGTGTGCGGGAGCCCTGGGGATCAGTCGTCCTCCGAGGCGTTTATCTTTCCTAAGTTTGCTGAGGCTCCCTGCAGCATGCTGACCACAGGTGACAGAAGAACAGGGTGCCCAGGCAGGCGTGAGGTTGCCTACTGGATCTGCCTTCCCCATCACTGCTGTCTGCTGCCTGGTGGACCGGAAGCTCCATGAAGGCAGAGAAGGAGGGCTCATTTGTCATGGTAGCCCATGCAGGCACTCCAGATTAACAGCTGATGAATGAACGGGTGCTGGGTGGGCTGACGGCAGGCTGGGATCATCTCACCTCTGCTGCAGTGAGACTGGAATCCCCTGGAGTCCTTATGCAGATATCTCCAGAGCCTGAGTTACCAGTAGTCACGTACACCTTCTGAGCCTCGGGGGTCATTGTCTGGCTGGTCATCAGATTGACTTCTGGACGGTTGTTAATATACAGATTCCTGGGCCCTGACACCCCTCTCCCCACTCGGGGATTCTGACTCAGTCTTCCGAGATGAGGCCCAGGAATTTGCATTTTTATCAAGCTTTCCGAAAGGCCTGATGGGAACCTCTGCTCCCTAACCCCACCCACTAGTACAGTGCAGCTAGACAGGAAGCTCTGTGGGCCCCTCAGAAACTGCCTCTTGTCCACCAAGTCCCTTCTGGACTTTGATAAGGCTTATGCTGCCTTATCAAACCCTGCCCGGCCGGCCCGCCCTGCAGACCACCGATAACAGAGATTGTGGGTGAAGACCGGGAGCAGGAGACCTCAGACCGGCCCGGACAGCCTGCGTTGCCTCTCTGTTTCCAGGGCAGCCCCATCCGACCCAAGGAGCCCCCAGGGAGACCTCCTCCATCCAGGGAGTGAGAGGCGGCTCGGTGGAGCTGGCCTGTGGCGCCCAGTCTGCCCCGCTGGTGGTCTTCTGGAGCTTTACTCCCCTGGGCTCGCTGGTTCCCCAGCCCGTGGCCGTCGCCAGTGGAGGGGAGTTCAAGGTGGAGGCCAGCGCCTCAGCTCTGGGGGCCGTGAGTCTGCGAAACAGCAGCCTGGTGCTGTGGGCGCTGCAGGAGGGGGCCCGCGGCCACTTCCTGTGCCAGGCTCTGCATGCGGCCGGCGGCCAGCTCCACGCCACCTCCTCCTCCCTCGCTCTGGCCGTGCTGGGTGAGGGGCCTGGCCGGGCACCCTGGCGGGCTTGAGCTGCTGTGCGTGCTGCGTGGAGTTTATCTGCATGTACTGCCCGGCGTGTTCTGCTCGGCTTGGGTTCTATCGGGCCCTCCTCCTGGGAGCAGGGACACCTGGGATCATGGGAAGGGACGCTCAGGGGCCTGCCAGCAAGTGCTGGGCCACTGGGCATGGGCTGGGTCTGCGATAACAAACACAGAGCCTCTCCTTCCTCTGGCCAGTGCCTGTATCGAAGCCTCAGGTGCGGCTGAGTGACCCGTCTCCAGTGGAGGGGGCCTCCTTGGTGGCCACGTGTATAGTGCGGGAGGGCACAGAGCCCGTGACCTTTGCCTGGCAGCATCAGGCACCCCGAGGCCTTGCAGAGGCTCTCACGGGGGTCACAAAGAGTCTGATCCAGCTGGACCCTGTCAACCGGACACACCTGGGCTGGTACACGTGCACTGCCCACAACGCCGTCAACCAGCTGAGCAGTGACGGAGCCTTCCTGGACGTCATCTGTGAGTCACAGTGGCTGAGGGGAAGGGGTCAGGGCTGGCACCCACCTACCCACCTGGGCTTGGCCTCCTGACACATCTCGGAAACCCCAGGAGTACCCTAGCCCTCCAAGAGGCTCCAGTAGGCGGGAGTCAAGGCATTGTACCCACTGGTGTCAAAGATGGCTCTAGTACAAGCCATTTTCACCTTTTCAAGGTTGAGGGCCCCTATCCCCAGGAAAATGTGCATACATTCATAGTCAGTTTACCCTAATTTCAGGAGTGGCTCAGAAATTCTGCTTTTGACCAACTGAACCCTGAAGAAACAGGGAGGGAGTTTCAGTGAAAAGACAGGGTGGCAATTTGATCCTAAGTCTGAGGCTGAGAGGTTGCAATTAGAAATCATAAACTTGTCTTGAAAGCACCAATAGCAAACAAAGGATTAGAAAGATCTCCAAAACAAGTGAGGAAAGAAGCAGTAATCTGCACAAAAGTGGACCGAAGACAAAAATAGTTATTTCAGTAAAGAGAACATATGCAGCAAATTAACTTCTAAAACTTTTTTTCAAAAGTTTTTTTAAATTTAAAAATGAAATCAGTGGTTTGCGTGAAAGATGAAGACTAGGATAGTCTAGCACTATACTATCCAGTAGGGTAGCCACTGTGTGACTTTGATCTCTTGGGATGTGGCTGAACCTGAGATGTGTTCTGAGTGTAAAATGCACACTAGACTTTGAAGACTTAATCTAAAAATAAGTATATGTATCTGTGCATATATATGGGCTTCCCCAGTGGCTCAGACAGTAAAAAAATCTGCCTGCAATGCAGGAGACCTGGGTTTGATCCCTGGGTCAGGAAGATCCCCTGGAGAAGGGAACGGCAACCCACTCCAGTATTCTTGCCTGAGAAATCCCATGGAGAGAGGAGCCTAGCGGGCTACAATCCATAGGGTTGCAAAGAGTCAGACATGACTGAGTGATTAACACACACACACATCCATATATGTACTTATATATACATATATATATATTCATCAATGTTTTAAAAATTATTTTTGACTGTATATTATTTATTGATTTATTTTTTAAAAATTTTGGCCATGCCACATGACATGCAGGATCTTAGTTCCCCAACTGGGGATCAAACCCATGTCCCCTGCAGTGGACGCACACAGTCTTAACCACTGGACAGCCAGGGAAGTCCCAATACTTTTTATGTTGTTTGTACATTGAAACTATATTCTGCGTGTATGTGGTTCAACAAAATATTATTAAAATTGGTGACTTTTTTCACTTGGTTGGGCTTGGTTATTTTTCCTTTCTAAGATTTGGCAAGTTTAACACATGTGTGGCTCCCATATACCTATTGGACAGTGCTGGTCTAGCACATTTAAGGAGCTAGGACTCCGCCTAAGAATGTCCACTAGTGATGGTGGCCTGTGGAAATTGTCAGCAGAGGAGCATGGGGGAGACAGGTGAGAAGTTCTTGGGAAAGAATTAGGAGCAGAATGAAACAGGCAGAGAATTCAGTCCTTTCTGGGAGTCAGGGAGAGAGAGGACCCAGGAGACAGGGGCAGTGAGGAGGGCTGGCTGCTAGGGTTATGCTCAGGTCATCCTCTCACCCTGTTTTCATCCCTTTCCAGTCTAAAAGGATCAACTACCCCAGTTCCAAGAAACCCCTCAATCCCAGGCAGACAGGAAGGACTGGGCACCCTGCCTCTTTTCTGCCCAGCTGGATCTTGCCCATTCCCCCGCCCCAGTTCAACCAGCAGTCCCTCAGGGAAGCCACACAACAGTCACAGCTGCCTTCCTGAGCTCCCCCAGCCCAGGGTGCTCACCTGCACCAGCCCTGGTCACCTACACTGGACTGTGCCGAAGGCCTCTGCTCCTTGAGTTCCTGGGGGCCTAGCAGAGTAGTCCACACAGCTGGTACATCATAGATTCCCACTGGGTAGGGAGTGAACTCAGCGACGACTATACCAGTGACTGAAGGAATGATGGCTGGGAGGTATGACAAGCCTTCCTTGCCCTCCAGATGGTCCAGACAATCCTGTGATCACCGTGGAGCCAATGGGGTTCACTGAGGAGGGGTTTGGGGCCAGTGAGAGGGAAGAGGTGACCCTGAGCTGCCTGGCTGCATCCAACCCCCCCAGCCTCTACGTGTGGCTTCATGACCACACTCAGGTGCATGCTGGGCCCACCTACGTCATCGCCAGTGCCGGCCGTGCCCACACAGGCCTGTACACCTGCCTGGCCCGCAATAGCCGCCTGGACACCCACACGCAGACCAGCGTCCAGCTCACCATCTACTGTGAGTGTGTGGGGAGGGGCCCCTTGCAACAGGAGCTCCCCGGACCTCTGCTCTGGCAGAGTCCAGGGGCCCTGGTGTGGACGTGGATTGGGAGGGAACACTTGGGAAACCAGATGGAGTTGTTAGGTGGTCAGAGCGGGTCTATAAAAGCCCTCCAAAGTGGGAAGGGGTGGGAAGATGGAATGACCATATGTAGGCCCCTCCCAGGGAACTGTTCTTTCACCCTGGGGACTGAACTGAGGCACAGAGAAGGGTAAAGAGAGCGAGGCAAAGCAGAGAAAGGGAGACTTCCCAGGTGGGGGCCTGGGGGGCTCTGGGATTCCTCACGGACTCTGAATATCCACCCCCTCCCAGCCTCTGCCCTTGGCCTGAGAACTATGCCTTTCCCTTATCAGCCCCTCAGACAGATCACTCTTTCCCGGCTCACCAGCTTCTCCCTACTTCCTCTACCCTTGACATCTCAGGCCTCCAGGCTCCCAGGTCGGTGGGGGTTGGCGGGGGTGGTGGGCTGTGGCGCACTGCTCCAGCCCTGCCCTCACACGCTTCTCCACCCAGATCCCCCCGAGGCGCGGCCCTCCTGCGCTGTTCTCCCTGCCCCTGGGGCACTGACTTTGGTCTGCACCTGGCCTGGGGGGCTTCCAGCTGCCCAGCTGCAGTGGGCCGGACCCCAGGGAGCTGGCCCCACCGCGCTCAGCAATGTCACCTGGAGTTATGCAGCCGCCCAGCTTGCCAACAGCAGCGCCTTCACCTGCACCGGCAGGCACCCAGCTCTGGCTCTGCCCATGCTCTGCAGAATCACGCTGTGTGAGTGGAGATGGTAGATGGCAGAGCATGCCAGTCCAGGCAGAGGAGTGGGCAGGGGGCCGGGGGCCAGTGCCCAGACCACGGGGGCCATGGGGTCGGAGAAGGGGCTGCAGACCACAGTCTCCCAGACCTGCCGCTTAATGGGGAGGCGGCAGATGGCTCAGTCCCCACCTCCAGCTTTTCTCTCCTCTCCAGCCCCGGTCTCCATCCATACAGGGGCTTAAATCTGGCTTAGAGCCCCGGGACACCCTCGTTACCATCTCCCAGCCCCCAGGGAGGGCCTTATTTTTACTGGTCTATTTTTGCACCCTTGCCTTATCCACAGGGTCTTAAAGAGTTGGACACGACTTAGTGACTGAACAGCGAACAACAATTATTGCATGTTGGCCTTGAGACTTGCCTTTAGTTTTCTTTCTACCTTGGAAACTCCTACCCATCTACCAAGGCCAAGTTCATATGTCATCCTGTCTTCAGTCCTCCTCCCTGAAGGCCCAGAGGCTTTGTCTTTCTAGCTGTGCCCTAGCACACATCAGCTTATGTTGCACTCTGTTCCCACCATTTCCCAGGCACATGGTCAGCCCTCAATCAACGTCGAATGAGCGAGTGAGTGAGCGAGTGAGTGAGTGAGTGCGCAGAGGCGTGAGCGATTGAAGCAGTTAATGAAGAGTGCAGGGATGGGCAGGCCTGCCAGCCCTCCTCCTCCAGCACCGTGCTGAGCCATGGTTCCCTACCCAGGGGAGCCGCTCCGGAGCCCCACGTGCTGGACCATGGCCACAGTCAGAGACCAGCTCATCATGCTGAGCTGTGAGTGGCCCGGAGGCGAGCCCCCTGCTGTGCTGAGCTGGCTTGATGAGCAGGAGCAGCCTCTGGGCAGCAGCAGCTCCTCCCCGGCCATCTACCTCCTGCAGGCCCAGGAAGACCTGGCTGGCAGAGAGTTCACCTGCCGGGGCACTCACCCACTTAGGGCCGCTGACCCCTTCTGCCGGCTCCGGCTAGGTGAGTCAGAGCTAGAGGCTTGCTTCTGGGGCGGGATGGGAGCAGCGGCTCTCTGGAATCAGGGTGAGGGGCTCTGGGGGTTGGCGGCTGAGGAGAAATGCAAAGTGAGTCAAGACCCGGTTTCACCTCCCCTCCCAGGGACTCAAGTTTTCTGTTGCATAAAATCTGGGGGCTTGGTCTAGGTCAGTGTTGTCCAATAAAAATATAATGTGAGCCATAGATAGAATTTAACATTTTCTAGCAACCACGTTTTAAAAAAGTAAAAAAGAAGCAATGAAACATTTTATTTAGTTCGATATACCCAACACACTGGGCTTCCCTGGTGGCTCAGATGGTAAAGAATCTGCCTGCAATGTGGGAGACCTGGGTTTGATGCCTGGGTCAGGAAGATCACCTCGAGAAGGGAAGGGCAGCCCACTCCAGTATTCTTGCCTGGAGAATCCCATGGACAGGGGAGCCTGGCAGGCTACAGTCCATCGAGTCACAAAGAGTTGCCACGACTGAGCAACTAACGCAGCACACTGATATACTAATTCCAACATGCAGTAATAAAATTATCAGTGATATTTACATTCTTTTTTCTTTTCATACTGCCTTCAAAATCTAATGTGTGTGTCTCAATGTGGACTGGCCACATTGCAAGTGCTAAATTGTCACATGTGGCCGGGGAGTGGGGGAGGGGGCTGTTATTGGACCGCAAGGTCTAGACTTGGAGGGATTCTGTCGCCCTCATTTTCATCAGTTTGCATGAGGTGCCTGTCTTCTTGATTTGCATTGATGAATCAAGCACCAGAAGTCCTCCTCTGCTTCTCCCACTCCCTCTGTTCTTGGTCTGATTTCTTTCTCTGTCTTCATCCAGCCATGCCAGTCCTGCTTATCGCCAACTCATGAACAAAGAAGTAAACACTGAAGAAAAAATGTGAGAAAAGCAAATGGCATAACCGTCACCTAGAACGGTTCTCATAAAATGCTTCACGTCTTGGTCTGCAAAGGCCGAGTGACTAGCATGGTTTTCAGGGAGGTCCACCACTCAACATATTTCTTTCCCTTATTACTCAGCCTCAGGACTGGAAATTCCATCATAGGAGATTCATGAACACCTGAAACCCTGGGTCTTTAGGAGTTAGTCCATAAAAACAGCACCTGCTGTGGACCCGGCCCTGTGCCCGGGGTGGAGGTGTTGTGGGCCTTTGGGGGGTGGGGATAGGAGGCCCTGGGCCAGGTGCTGGGAGGAGGTAAGTAGGGCGGGGGCCCACCTGTAGAAGCTGCTCTGGGGTCGGGAGTGGGAGAAGCATCATGAAATACAACTACTGTCAGTAAAACTTGGAGCAGGTGGTGCTGGGAATTCAGCATAGACTGAGCCTGAAAGAGGGGGCAGGCTGGGCCAAGGCAGACTTCACTGTCAATTCTGCAGCGCTCCCATCTCCTTTCTCCCCTCCCCACTCCCTCCACTGGCCAGCACCTCCCCTCTGAGCATCCCCACCAGCACAGGGGGCACCTTCTCAATTCATCCTCTCTGCCCCTGCAGAAGCCCCTCGACTGGCAGTGGCTGAGCCCCAGGTGTCAGTGCTGGAGGGGGAAGAGGCCTGGCTGGGATGTGCCCTCCTGGGGGGCATGCCACCCGCCCAGCTCCTCTGGCTGGGACCTCAGCGACGGCAGGTGGAGCCGGGCACTTTGGGATTCACGCTGCACCCTGAGGGGACCCAGCTGCACCTGAGTGTCCAAGGTGCCGACCCAGCCCGCCACGGGGGCACCTACCAGTGCGTGGCCCGAAATGCCTTGGGCAACAGCAGTCGGAGCGTCCTGCTGGAGGTCCTGAGTGAGTGAGGGGTGGTGTGCATGCAGGGGGAAAGGGGAGCCTCCAGCCACTGCTCTTTAGGTGGAAAGGCACGTGGATTCCCTGTTTCGAACCTTGGATGCGTTCTTTCTCAGGCACAGATGGACCTTCAAAAAACACAAATCCCACATGAACGTGAATCGGATACCCTCGAGTTCAGGCAAACAGAACTCCATGTAGTCAGAATAACCTCCTTTTCCTCCATTTATAAGGGGCTTCCTTGGTGGCTCAGATGGTAAAGAATCTGCCTGCAAAGCAGGAGACCCGAGTTTGATCCCTGGGTTGGGAAGATTCCCTTGGAGAAGGGAATGGCAACCCACTCCAGTATTCTTGCCTGGAGAATCCCATGGACAGACCATGGAGCCACAGAGTCAGACACAGCTGAGTGATTAACACACACCTCCATTCGCAGAGGAGGAAACTGAGGCCAGTGTGTAAGTCTAGGGTAACAAAGACCAAAACTACACAGAAGTGGTTGAGGCTATACCCCCACCTCCGCATCCCCAAATCACCAGCTGTACCTCAACAAAACCCTAAGAAGCCCTTGCGCACACACATGCATGCACACACACGCCTGTATGTGTCCCTGCCTTCACCCCAGGATACCCAGCTCCCCCCAACGTCACTATCAGCCGCCTGACCTACGGGAGACGCCGGAGCGAGGTGCAGCTGCAATGGGCCGTCCGAGGCCCCGGCAATCTGACGGGCTTCCTGGTGCAGCGAAGGGCCAGCGTCCCAGGCCTGGGGGCAGGGGCTTGGGAGACCGTGGCTGGTGACATCGAGCCGGAGAGCAGGGGCAGGCGGCTGGGGGGCTTGGACCCGGGGGTCCTCTATGCCTTCCGCGTCCTGGCTCTGAATCATCGCACAGCTGGCCACCCCTCTGAGGTGAAGACACCAGGTGCCTGGGCTTGCGCCGTGGAGAGACTTGCTTTTCTCCACTGAACCCAACCCGGGTCATTTTCTTCTCCGCAGGGCATTCATTCCTTTGTTCCTTCCTCCTGAGCCCCTCCACCCCTAGTCTCTGCCCTCTCCTCTGCCCTCCCCGTCTCAAGTAACCCCACTGCTGTCTTTCGTCCCTCCCAGAGTCTCTGGAGGCCTGGGCCTAGCGGTGGGAACCATAGTCCAGCTCAGATCAGAAGAAATAGTGAACGGGAGGTGTAGTTGCCAGTAGTTGAATTAGAGTGAGGGCCCAGCTCTGCGCCTCAGTCTCACCTCCTGGGGCACAGGTGGGCTCTCGGCTTCCTGCTGTTCATTCTCCACCCTGGGTATTCCTTCCCTCCTGCCCCAGGCTGCCGAGATAACCAGACTACTTGCCTGCTCTGCCAGATTGAGGGGGCTTGGCTGGGGACCCAACACCCCAGGAGCCCAGGCAGGCTGAGCACCCTCTCCTGGGGAGACACCCGGTCTCCCAATTCTCTAGGTCAAGGCTTGCTCTTGAACACAGCCCCCAACCGCCAGGTGGAGGGGCAACCGGAGGAGCAGGGCACGGCCTGCATGATGCCCCGAGCCACTGTTGCCGAGTTCAGCAGTGGCTCTAAACCTACCCTGTACACCCTCTCCCAGTGGACCCTCCCTTCAGCGCCTATGCGGCAGTGCTGGGTGCGGCAGGCACAGGAATGGTGGTGGCCACAGTGGTGTCCCTGCTGGTGTTCCAGTATGCTGCCCGGCACCCGGACACCTTCCCCTGTGAGTGGGAAGCTCAAGGACTGGGCTGTTGGCCCCAAAAGGCAGCCCCATAGTAGACAGGCTTCCCTGCTGGCTCAGATGGTAAAGAGCCCACTTGCCAGTGCAGGAGATGCAGGAGACGTGGGTTTGATCCCTGGGTGGGGAAGATCCCCTGGAGGAGGAAATGGCAGCCCACTCCAGTATTCTTGCCTGGAGAATCCCATGGACAGAGGAGCCTGGTGGGCTATGGTCCACAGGGTTGCAAAGAGTTGGACACAACCGAGCAACTTAGCACACAATTCGTAGACTCCCCTGGGCAAAGAATCTAGGCTCTTCNCCTGGAGGAGGAAATGGCAGCCCACTCCAGTATTCTTGCCTGGAGAATCCCATGGACAGAGGAGCCTGGTGGGCTATGGTCCACAGGGTTGCAAAGAGTTGGACACAACCGAGCAACTTAGCACACAATTCGTAGACTCCCCTGGGCAAAGAATCTAGGCTCTTCCTTAGTTGGGACCTCTTCCCAAAGCTAGAAGTCCATCAGGGCTCCAACCCTGAACCTTGGGCATCTAGGGCCATCCTCTTCCAGGTTCCTGACCCTGGGGAGAGGAGGGTTATTCTCCCGGGACCCAGGCTGGTTGCTCAAGAAACACACCTCTTCCTTTTCTTCCTTCAGGCCTTGGGCGCTTGCTCGTTCCCAGGTGGGTGTGGAAGCCCAATCATTCTGGGGGTCAGGATTTTCTTCTAACTGGACAGGAAGGCTGGGAAAGTATAACTTTACTCTCCTACTTCACCCTCAGGGAGCAAAGTCACCAACATCAGGGCTCAAGAGGTGGCCCCGAGGCAACGCCAGGTAAGCCCAATTTTACCCCCAAACTTGGGAGCATAGTCATGAGTCACCCATGAAGCTCAGTCTCCCTTGTCCTCTGGGAACAACCTGGGATGCCCCCAGGCATCTCTCTTTGCTTTGCTTGTGTCCACTCTCTGTAGGCACCGAACCATTTCCCACCACCCCAGGTTCAGATCCTGCACAAGAATCCACGGAGCCCCCAGTAAATGTCACCATCACAGTGACGGCCACACCATGAGGCCCCGAGAGGAAGGTGCCAACAGGCTTAGGGGAGACGGTGGGGGGATGGGACATTCCCTCATCACATTGAATCTTAAAGACAAGGTAGCTAAGACCCTAACTACACCTTCCCGCTGGATAAGCAGCTTTTCACAGCCAGCGGAAGGCTCAGCTGCAGGGCCTCTAATGACTTGGTTACGACACCAGTCCTGGCCCAGCTCATGGCAGACGGAGGTGGAAAAACCAGGAAGACACATGACTGCGGAGAAGATCTCTGGCTGTCCAAGGGCAAGTGAGAACCACAGTGCTGGGAACGGTGTCTGGAGCCATATGACCTAGCTTCCTGCCTCCAGCCTGAGTTCACGAACTGAACAATCTCTCAATAAATCACACGTGTTGCTCTCACTGGTGGAGGGTTATTCCACTTGCAGCTCCCATGGGGAGAAGCTGGCCAGCTTCAGTTGGGACCCAGGTTTCCCTACTGGGAGGAAGCTAGGAGATGGGAAATGAGATAGGCCGGTGTGTGTGTGTTCCCTTCACGCAACTATAGCAAGAAATGTGCTCCTCTCCCATCTAAGTACTAACCAGGCCTGACCCTGCTTAGCTTCTGAGAGCAAATAAAATCCGGCTCCTTCAGGATGGTAGGGCCATAGCGATGTGATCTTCTGGCTCTTTCCCAATCTCCAGCTCCTTTCCCATCAAACACAAGCTGCACCAGGGCTGGTAGCAGAGCCAGGTGCCCAGAGCCCTTGTCTCCCTTTCACCTCTCATGCAGGCAGCACAGAGTCAAAGGGCTCACAGTCACTGGACTCGAGAGTCTGTGCCAACAAGACGGGACAGGGATTCCTGCCACCAGGCTGGGGGAGCTGGCTGCCAGGGGCCCAGGGCTGGCCAAAGTCACACTCTGTCAGCCGCCGGCATGACTCACTGGCTCCGAGCGTGTGTGTCTGACATCTGGGTGAAACACAAACGCGCGCTTGTTCCACTGCCTGTGCGAGTCGGCAGGCCTGCCTCCGCAGGGGACGCAGAGAACAAACAGCCAGACGCCAAGGGATGGTCCTGCCAGGAATTGGGAAAGTGGCGCCTGAGAGGGAATGGAACGCTGACAGCAACGGCGCTCTCCTAAGTTTCTCACGGACTCAGTCTCTACGAGAAGAGGGCTTTCCGATTCCCTCAGCGCTCTCGGGACTAGGGCTGGGGTTCAAGGAAGGCCCCTTTAAATCTGGGGAACGTTGCGCGACAGGGCCCACCCCAGGCAAGACTCCCTGGCGGCTTTCTGGTCGAAGCGGCCCAGACCCTGGGTTGGTTGGTTTTTGGCTGTGCTGGATGTTGTTGTTGTTTAGTTGCTAAGTTGTGTCCGACTCTTTGTGACCCCATAGACTGTAGCCCCCCAGGCTCCTCTGTCCGTGGCGTTTCCCAAGCAAAAATACTGGAGTGGGTTGCCATTTCCTTCTCCAGGGGCTCTTCCTGACCCAGGGATCGAACCTGTCTCCTGCATTGGCAGGCAGGTTCTTTACTCTCAGAGACACCAGAAAAGCCACTTGGGAAGTGCCAGACCTTAGTTGTGGCCCGCAAGAATCAGTTCCCTGACAGGGATTGAACCTGGGCCCCCGGAGGGTGGAGTCTTAACCACTGGACACCAGGGAAGTCCCACCCCAGACACTTTTTTTAGGGCAGTAAAGCTAAGCTGCTTCTTGACTAAATTTCTGAGGTTCACATGGACATGGCTCTAGGTTAACGGTATAAATAGACAAGGTCTGAGAAGGGATCCCTCTTTCTCACTCTCCTCTGCCCCCATTTCCTTCCAAAGAAATGCTAAGCCTCCTAAGGGGATGTATCTGCTTTGATAGAGCTCCTTGCTGCAGATATTTTCCCAGACACACATAATGTATTTGTCCCGGATCCTTTTCTTTCAGGGACTGGATCTCTGCAGTCAGATCAGAAGGGATTGACTTGACTCTAAGTTGTGCAGAGGAGGTTTTTAAGGAAGGACAGGTCCAAAATTTTTCAAAGACATGCACCCATCTCCACCACAAGCTATAAGCGGCTTCACACAAACAGGGAGCATCAGAGAACTGCATCTTCACGAGCTACTCTACATGAAAGCAGCATTTTCTTTTAATAGAAAATCATATTGACCAAATAAAACCTGTCAAAGCTACATCATTTAAAATATATACAATTTCAAACATAACATTACAACTTTAAGGAAAATAAAACATACTTTTCCATATGATACAAAAACATGCATCTGAAAATCACTGCTTTAAGGGAGAACAACACAGGTGAAATTCAGTTAGAAGGCTGACTTCTTGGCAGTCCAGTCTTGTAGCTGGAATGAGACTTGCGTCACGATCAGTTTAGGAATCTGTATCTGTCTTCGCAGACTCATTCGACAAAAACAAAACTCAGAAAGAAATGCCTTTTGTTTTTCAAGACCACTTCAAAAGGTTTAAAACATTGCCATTTCACTTACATTCTGTACAGCGCCCATCATCAGAGGATCAGTGCATAATCAAAAGAAGGGAAAAAAAGGAGCTGGAGAAATGATATAGCAGAAGGGGCAGTTTGATGCTAAAACAAAGACTCGCAGAGTTCGAAGAGGAGAAGGGATGTGAAGAGGTCTGATAGATTACAGGATCACTATCACGCTGAGAGAAGGTCAAATTTCCGGGGAAGGGGTGGTAGCAAGGGGGGTCACGGGGAGAAAGGAGGGCTCCGAGGACACCAGGTAATAAGCTCAGAGCTCTGCCCGTGGGGCACAGGGACAGTCTCTCTAGTTGTAGACCTAGAGCATCGGAGGAATTCTGCGGTGGGGAGGACCGAGGGCTCACAGAACGGGTTCCATCAGCAGAGTGAACCGCAACGGTGTTGGAAAGCAGTCTGGAAAAACAGGAGCTCAGATTCCTGCTCCAGATAAGTTCAGATTCAGGCTCTGTGGCTCACGCGTTGTGATCTGGGGACTTTATCACCTACTCAGTAGATGTGTCTTATCAGGAAGATTTGAGATCGTAGTAGCAAGCACCAGCAGTCTGGTACGTAATAGTAACTCCACAAATGTTAGAGCCATTGCCCATGCTGTCCTGTCCTCTGACTTCCTGGCAAACACATTAGGTAGGATTGTTTTGGGTAAATGTGCAGAGCATAAAAGTTTAGAACAACTCATAGTTAGAGAGCACTCATAACTCCTAAACATGAAGGCAATTATATATATATTTATATTTATATTTCTCAATATATAAAAGCATTTTTTTATAAATAAAATACAATTAAAGGGATAACACTTAAAACAGCGTTACTAATAATATAAATAAAGCAGTCCACAACGAGATTGCCCTACAGTTAAAGTCATTTTTCTCTTCCTAGTGGACAAATCCCATATTCAAACTCAATCTTTAAAAGCAGTTTATGACCTAAGGCTCACGCTGATACACCTCTGTTTCCTGAATCAAAATGACTGCTTACAAACACTTACTCCCCAGTTTTCTAAAACTCCCTTTGTGAGTGTAGCACTGTAACCTGACTGGCAGACACAGGGTTATGTTTTCATATTCCGTGTGCTAGGACTTCATCCTTTGCTGGCCACAGAAGTAAAGGATGCCACTAACTCCCTCCAAAGCTAACTGCATCTAGGCAACAATGAAGAATAAATCCAGTACACTAGAGGTGTGGATGTCTGAAATGGAGAATTTGACTCTGGAGCATCCGTGATACCTGACTATGAAACTGTATCCACTACCTTCGACTCCAAGTAATCCTTGCATAGTGACCCAGCTCACATGGCACATTCCACTAGCAGTTCTATTTCTAAAATATACAGACATAGGTAAGGGAATATGGATGCGTTTACACAGAAAGTCGGTTAATACAGTATTCTACTCTATTTCACTGCAACTGTTGGGAAACTGTAAAAATATTTTCACTTATGCTAGAATCGCTTGACTCTCCATAAAGAGAATTGTTTTGTTTTGTTTTTCCCCAAAGGGATGCACAATCCAAAAAAGAGCAGTGATCCATAAAGCTTGAGTCAAGCTATCAAACACACTCAGAGCGCTGTGGCGTTTTGTTTCAGATGTGGAGAAGAAAAGCCTTTCCACGGCAGCTGCAAACGTCCTTGTCATTCAGAGGCGGCAATAACTGTGATTTACGAGCTCTGCCAATCAAAGCTATAGGTGCCTGTTACAATGACGACATTCAGGAAAAACATCAGGAAACTTCAAACCTCCAGATTCTTTTCTGACACTCACATCTTTCAGGTATTGCCCAAGCTGGAACTTAGAAAATACGGATTTTTCAGGGGTGTTGCACCACGATACTTTCTATACTAACAGGAGAGCTTCCGCCAAGACGATCTACCTGGAACCTTCCCTTTCTTCTTAAAATATGGATCTTTCTCTTCTAGTCACCGTTTAAAGTCTTATTTTTCTCTTAGAAACAGTCAAAAAGAGCCCCATGGTAACCACGTTATAAATAAATGTGATTTTAAATGATACTGGATTTGAAGGCATTCTTTTTCTCTCTGGTCCTGGCTCCCTTTCTGCCTTCTGCAACAACCCAACCAGACTGGCTTAACCTCCGTCATGTCCACAACACTGTGATTACTGCCTAGAAAACAACGTAACCTGTGCCCACATGCAGACAGCCTACAGGTCAACCATTACTTCCGTGGAAGGCACTCATCAAATTCACAAGACATCTATTATAAACATTAGGTGTGAAATCAACTGTGGTTGATTTCAAATGTTCTCAGACAGTCTGATAATGCAATAGTGAAAGACACGCTTTCCATCTGAAAACTCCCAAATAGCCTATGCAATTCCCTCTTAGTTGAATCAGCCAACAGGTAGGATCCTTGCAAGAGGGGCTCTTACTATCGCTGAGGCTCTGGGACAACATGGTCTCAGGTGATTGAAACTGTGCCAAATGAGGTTGTTTACTGACAAGGGGGAAGAAGGAAGAGGGAGGGAAACTTTTTAGGCATAAATAACATAAAAGGGCACACATTTTAAGATACATTCATATGACATCACTACAACAAAAAATAAATAACGATCTTTCTCTGAATTGAATTAATGTCCTTCACACAGTCCACTCCCAGGGCTGTTTCGTGCAGTTGCTGGCTTGCAGTGGGAACATGACGGGGCACTGCCGCATCCTCAGGTTTCCTGGGGTTGCTGAAGGACCCCTGGCGGACTGTCTACAGGAGTGCCAGGAGGAGACCATGGTGTCTTTTCAGTACAGTCCTTTGAGACAGGTGGAAAAATAAGAGGATTCCAACTTAAAATGTTGTTCTCAGCTTCTGAAGGCACACAGCTGTCTCCTGAAAAACAAAGGTTTGGAAGCATTATGAAATGAGAAAGGCTGATTTTTATCAAAGCAGTCTAAAAACACTACCTTCAGCAATAAAGAAAGAACCATGAGGAAAATCAGAGCCCACTTATGTTCATGTTTGAATCTGAGGGAGGCAGAGGTTTAAAATAAAGTTGAGCTCTCACGGACAGTTACACAGTTCATCTAAGGGTCATAGCAAACCCCTTAACAGCCCCCAAATAACCATGTTCAAGAACCACTACAACTCCAGAATCAACTCAGATGAGAAAAGAAGCCTAGGGTCACAAAGTGCATCCTTCCAGCAAGTCTACTGTTCGGGTACAAACTGAATCAAAGCCTATTTGGATTTATTGTCCAGAATGGAACAGAATGAACAATCAGAGATGAAGGATGTGTATCACAGAATTTCAGGGACTTCCCTGGCAATCCAGTGATTAAGATTCCCTGTATTGGGAGTACAGGTTCGATCCCTGGCTGGGGAACGAAGATCCTACATGCTGCGCGGTGTGGCCAAGAAATTAAAAAATGGCAACAAAAGAACATCCCCAAACACCCACGAATTTCAAAGCATCCTTTATAGAGTCAACTTTTATTGACATATCCAATACCCCCACCCAATAATCTAAGAAATATGAGTTGATCACAGAGAGAACATTCTGAAAGCATCATCTCTCCTGATATAGTTCTTAGGTAACTGAAGACTATTTCGAAACTTGAGCTTTATAATGTCTTGCTGTACCTCTGTGGCACTCTGCTGTATCTTCCACACAGTCAGAACTGGCCCCATCTCTGCTGTCTTGACAGCAAATCAGCTGAGCAGGCGTTGGCGTCTCATCCTCTTTGCTGCCCTCCTCAGGTGGCTGAATGCAGTCAGGGACCGTGGAAGCCAGACACACAGGCATCTTCATGTGACTGAAGGGCTTCATTTCCAAACCATCTTGAGGATAAGGTGCTATCACTGGGACCACAGGAAGGGGGCTCCTGCTGAAAGTGCTGCTGGCTTTGGTGAAACACCTACAAAGGGTAAACCAAAAGAGAGATAATTGTGTCCAGAGGGATCAAGAATTAAAATTCACTTATTTTGAAATATTATTTGGTATTTTGTATCCACAGATTCTTAAGGAAGACTGGTGCTTAAAAATAACTAAATGATTCACTCTGGTTTGAATTAGCAAGATCTCAAAACTTATAAAGTGAAATACAAAGGAGAAAGCATCAAAATGCAAGCCAATGAATAATGGAACGGTACACGATGACTCATCACAGGGATCCTTTGCCTCAGTCCACTGTTAGACGTTGTCTTTCATAATAAACTAGCTCCTGAACACAGCACACAGAAGGAAAAGGCCATTCATGCTGGAAGGAGTGAAACAGAAAAAGAGGAAAAGGACAGAAAGCTAGGAAACTTATGGCCATGTGAGAGAAATGACCTTATGAAAGCCAACAAAAATAGTTTTGAAATCAGCTATGTTCCCTTTCACTCTTGGAAGAAACACTGTAAGAACTAGACATTCAACATCCAAGTTTTGTTTATTTTTCAATTTTTTTTCCTTTGCAGAATTAATTACTAGAATTTATTAGTACTAAACATTCACTTCAATTCTGCCCTACTTTTATTTCCTGTGTTTTCTCTAATTTTTTCTTCCTGCTCTTCAGATTGGGTCATCTCTATTGATCTTTTAGTTTAGTGACTCTTTCTTCTGTTGTCTTCAATCTGATATTAAGCCCAAACAGTAAGTTCTTCATTCTAGTTATTTATGCTTTTCAGCTTTGGAACTTCCATTTGATCTTTATAGGTTCTCTTTCTAAGATGAAATTCCCCGCGTGTAGGCATTGTGTGTAGTTCATTGAGTCCTTGAGCATATTTGTAACAGGGTCTGTTTCTATTGACAATTTTTTTCCCTTGAGTAAGTATCACTTTTTCCTATTTTTTACATGTATAGTAACTTTTTTTTTTTTTTTTTAAACTGGAGTTTTCCCTCTGATTTTCTGGTTGTTCTGTTGACCTCAAACTCCATCTTTCAATACCTTCAGTTTGTGTTCTTAATCCAAGATTGAAGAATGTCCTCAGGCAAAAACTCATAGACAAATGATACCCATTGTCTTTCAAGGTTAGATTTATTCAGTTTCTGCTTGCTTCTTGTCATTCTACAATACTTTCAGATTGCCCAGATTCCATGATTATTACCTGTGGATGATAAGCTATTCCATCATTAACAGAAACTGGAGACTGGAGACCCAGAAGTATTTACATATAAAATAAAAAAAATATTTTTTATTTATAAAATTAGGAGTGAGAAAAGTGAAGACATTTCATGCGAGGGTTAGGCATGTTAGGGAATAAAGGTAAAAATTCTTTGGACTTCCAGCCTTTTGACATGGGATAGTATGTTTCTGGAACACAAAATCGGTAAAGGGAAATCCACAGAACTGTCACCCGCATCTCTGTTGGTTCTAGTTGCTAGAAATAACAAATGCTAAGCTTGACGCCTTGGAACCTGAAAGAGAATAAGATATCTGTCAGTAAACCAAATCCTTAATGTAAATAAGCTCAACTTCAATTTCAAAGAGAGAAATATATCGACTATACACTTAGCAAAATTCAGATACCCGTCATCTGGCATGAAAGCAAAGTATGTCTGTTAGGAATTCATCTGCACAGAGAAACATGACTGCAGCGTAATCTAATCTGACTGTAATCCTAACCTTTAACACTATCAGAAAAAAACACATATCTGATTCAAAGAAAATCTGTATTCTGATGCAAGTGTTAAGGCAATAAAAAGCAGAGGAAGCACTGGTATGGAGGAAAGTTTGCTGGAGTCAGAATCAAAGCACTGGGCTAGCGGACCGTGACTCTAGGAGAGCAAGGCATTCCTCATGGGCCTGCTGGACATTTCATTCAACTCTGAACTTAAAGTTTTTTCTGGGATGCCAGGATGCCAACAAAGGTAAACACAGATCTCTTGACATCCACTTAAAAGTGTCCATGTTATCAGTCTCTTTTCATGAGTCTCTTCCGCTGTCTCAACACCCAGGGAATCTGAAAACTCTCTTGAATGTATTCAATTCATGAGAAACTTGAGTCTAAACAGGGTATTCACCTAAAATGTGTGGCAAGGTCAGGGGGAAATTTTTTTGTTTCTTTTTCTGACCCTGCCATGTGGCTTACAGGGTCTTAGGTCCTCGACCAGGGAATGAATCCAGGGCCATGACAGTGAAAAGTGCTGTGTCCTAACCACTGGGTCACCAGGGAATTCCTGGAAAAATCTTTTTGTATTCAAATTACTTCCAGTGAGAATTTACTGAATATTATATTTCTATATAAAAAAACTTAGTTAGAAGAACTCTTTACTCCAAAAGCATGTGACATGTGAATACCTTCTAAACATCAGATACTGTGGTAGACACTGAAAATATACAGATAAATACAACAGGTTCCAGCTCCCAGTCTAGCAGAGGAGAGTGAATAAGCAAATGGTTATCCTATAGTGTAGTAAGTAAGATATAAGACACTGGGAGCACTCAGCTTTCAGATGGGTTAGGGCTGTATGGCTAAGGGTAGGGTACTTTCTGCATTCCAACTAGAGACTAGTATATATCCTTTCATGCTCTTTCAGACTCAAGAGTCTTATAATTGAGGAAATTAAATTAGATGACAATTAGAGAGTAAGAAAGATTCTGATTTCCAAAAACCAGAAATATCTCTGGTCAAGGGAATCTATATGACTACCAGGATTTGTTGAAAATAATTCTTAAAAATTACATTCCTGGCTTCTGGCTATGACTGATTAGTTTATATCAGAACAACCCTCCTGCCAAGAGCAACTAAAAAAATAAAAGATGGAGACATTGGAGTTTAGATCTGTTGGAGTCATCAGAGAGCTACCCAGCACTTAAGCAGCTAAGATTCCAGAAAGAAGGTAAATGTGAGTTTCAGCACCACTTGTCCTCAAAGGGCATCTGCCCAGCTCAGTGCAGGATGGAACACTGAGGCGTCAAGCACGCAGTGGCAGCTGAGAAACTGAGGAGAACTTCTGGCACTTTCACAGGGCTGGGAAGACAGAAGTTAAGAGCTCAGAGTCTGCCAAACAGAAAAGGCCCAGTAAACACCGCAGGCTTTTAACTGGGACCCTTGAAGGGTTACACGGTGAAAATAACGGTGAGGCAGGAAGAGACAAGGCTTTTAAAAAGACTTGAAACTCAGCATTAAATCAGCTCAGTCTCTAAGTGGCTTAAAATATCTGGTCCTTGCCTAATTGCCTGCCAAAAGCAAACGCAAATACTTTCTGGGGGAAGAAAACATCTTCCAG
The DNA here is from genome assembly GCA_006410615.1 of Neotragus moschatus. Lineage (NCBI taxonomy): Eukaryota > Metazoa > Chordata > Mammalia > Artiodactyla > Bovidae > Neotragus > Neotragus moschatus. The sequence continues at coordinate 120,727 of SJYA01003263.1, forward strand.
AACCTCTAGGAGTTTTTATATCCAATGTCCAGAATTCAATAAAAAAATTACCAGGCATTTTCGAAGACAGAAATAAAAGAAAAATAAGCGATGCCTATATTGAGTTAGGAGACAATGACTTTAAAAGAACTGGATGATTATATTCAAAAAAAAGGTGACAAGATGGAGAATTTTAACAGAGACTGAGCATCGAATCATAATTATTATTTGGAATTTCGAAACTGAATAGTAGAATAACCTAAATGAAGAACTCAGTTCACGGAGTTACGTGGAAATGGAGCACAGATGACCAGAGGCTTACTGAACGTGAAGTGTGTTCAGACTGAAGACACAAAAGGATGGAAAATATATAAAGAAGCATAAGAGACATGAGAGGCATACAGAAAAGCTCATGTACAGAATGAAATATTACTCAGGCATAAAAAGAAACAAAACAATGTCACTTGCAGCAACACAGACGGACACATAGATTGTCACACTGAGTGAACTAAGTCAGAGAAGGACAAATATCACATAATATCACTTATACGTGGAATCTAAAAAAACAAATGGTACCAGTGAACTTATATGCAAAACAGACTCACAGATGTAGAAAACAAACTTATGGTTACCAGAGGGGAAAGTGACAGGGAGGGAGGGCTAAACTGGGAGATTGGGACTGATATATACACACTATTATATATAAAACAGATAACTGATAAGGACCTACTGTATAGCACAGGGAAGTCAGTACTCTGTAGTGACCTACAGGGGGAAAGAATCTGAAAAAGGGCAGATATATGTTTATGTATAACTGATTCACTTTGCTTTACAGCTAAAACTAACACAACACTGTAAATCAACTACACTCCAATAAAAACTAACTGAAAAAAGAGAAAGGAGAGAATAGCAACAAAGATAATGTTGGGAATTGTGAATAAACACTGCAGAAAAACAGAAACTGTATTGTCTTAAAAGATTTTAAATGTTTATAGAATTAAACTATATGACAAAAATAACAAAGCACTGGAGAAGACACTAGAGTTAAAACGCTCTAAAATATTTTGCTATTCTAGGAAGTAATAAAATTACTAATGTATATTAGACTCCAGTTGAGGTCATAAGGTCCAGTGCCAAGCACATAGTAAATAGCATATTGTAGGACCTCAGCAAAAATGGTGAATGGATACATAATAAACACCGAACATCAAACTTTTTAAATAAGCTTTTCTGTAAGCAAGCAAAATTATCAAAGAGCAACAACTAAACTAATAGGTGAAGATATCTTTTAATAGATCACACCCAAAACTAAGACACAGATTAAAAGTGAGAATGAATCATATGCTTACCCCTGAAGATTTCTGTACCACAACAGAAATCACCTCTGTCCTCGTTCATATTGGCTCTGCTGTTTAGCTTTCTTTCTATCTGTTGGCTTCAAAGTTATCTGACTTAAATGTCAGTCTTCCGGAGGACGGGCAATGTCTGTCCTTGGCGTCAGAGAAAGCTCTCAGATCAGCGAGACACAGAGCACAGTCAGGCACTTAGTGAAATCCCCAGTCATGACGTAAAACAAACAAAATGAGCTTCTGCAGGAATCCGGAAGTAATACAAAGGTACCTGAAACCTGAAAGAAAAAAAAAAAANTGGAAAAATCTTTTTGTATTCAAATTACTTCCAGTGAGAATTTACTGAATATTATATTTCTATATAAAAAAACTTAGTTAGAAGAACTCTTTACTCCAAAAGCATGTGACATGTGAATACCTTCTAAACATCAGATACTGTGGTAGACACTGAAAATATACAGATAAATACAACAGGTTCCAGCTCCCAGTCTAGCAGAGGAGAGTGAATAAGCAAATGGTTATCCTATAGTGTAGTAAGTAAGATATAAGACACTGGGAGCACTCAGCTTTCAGATGGGTTAGGGCTGTATGGCTAAGGGTAGGGTACTTTCTGCATTCCAACTAGAGACTAGTATATATCCTTTCATGCTCTTTCAGACTCAAGAGTCTTATAATTGAGGAAATTAAATTAGATGACAATTAGAGAGTAAGAAAGATTCTGATTTCCAAAAACCAGAAATATCTCTGGTCAAGGGAATCTATATGACTACCAGGATTTGTTGAAAATAATTCTTAAAAATTACATTCCTGGCTTCTGGCTATGACTGATTAGTTTATATCAGAACAACCCTCCTGCCAAGAGCAACTAAAAAAATAAAAGATGGAGACATTGGAGTTTAGATCTGTTGGAGTCATCAGAGAGCTACCCAGCACTTAAGCAGCTAAGATTCCAGAAAGAAGGTAAATGTGAGTTTCAGCACCACTTGTCCTCAAAGGGCATCTGCCCAGCTCAGTGCAGGATGGAACACTGAGGCGTCAAGCACGCAGTGGCAGCTGAGAAACTGAGGAGAACTTCTGGCACTTTCACAGGGCTGGGAAGACAGAAGTTAAGAGCTCAGAGTCTGCCAAACAGAAAAGGCCCAGTAAACACCGCAGGCTTTTAACTGGGACCCTTGAAGGGTTACACGGTGAAAATAACGGTGAGGCAGGAAGAGACAAGGCTTTTAAAAAGACTTGAAACTCAGCATTAAATCAGCTCAGTCTCTAAGTGGCTTAAAATATCTGGTCCTTGCCTAATTGCCTGCCAAAAGCAAACGCAAATACTTTCTGGGGGAAGAAAACATCTTCCAGAACCTCTAGGAGTTTTTATATCCAATGTCCAGAATTCAATAAAAAAATTACCAGGCATTTTCGAAGACAGAAATAAAAGAAAAATAAGCGATGCCTATATTGAGTTAGGAGACAATGACTTTAAAAGAACTGGATGATTATATTCAAAAAAAAGGTGACAAGATGGAGAATTTTAACAGAGACTGAGCATCGAATCATAATTATTATTTGGAATTTCGAAACTGAATAGTAGAATAACCTAAATGAAGAACTCAGTTCACGGAGTTACGTGGAAATGGAGCACAGATGACCAGAGGCTTACTGAACGTGAAGTGTGTTCAGACTGAAGACACAAAAGGATGGAAAATATATAAAGAAGCATAAGAGACATGAGAGGCATACAGAAAAGCTCATGTACAGAATGAAATATTACTCAGGCATAAAAAGAAACAAAACAATGTCACTTGCAGCAACACAGACGGACACATAGATTGTCACACTGAGTGAACTAAGTCAGAGAAGGACAAATATCACATAATATCACTTATACGTGGAATCTAAAAAAACAAATGGTACCAGTGAACTTATATGCAAAACAGACTCACAGATGTAGAAAACAAACTTATGGTTACCAGAGGGGAAAGTGACAGGGAGGGAGGGCTAAACTGGGAGATTGGGACTGATATATACACACTATTATATATAAAACAGATAACTGATAAGGACCTACTGTATAGCACAGGGAAGTCAGTACTCTGTAGTGACCTACAGGGGGAAAGAATCTGAAAAAGGGCAGATATATGTTTATGTATAACTGATTCACTTTGCTTTACAGCTAAAACTAACACAACACTGTAAATCAACTACACTCCAATAAAAACTAACTGAAAAAAGAGAAAGGAGAGAATAGCAACAAAGATAATGTTGGGAATTGTGAATAAACACTGCAGAAAAACAGAAACTGTATTGTCTTAAAAGATTTTAAATGTTTATAGAATTAAACTATATGACAAAAATAACAAAGCACTGGAGAAGACACTAGAGTTAAAACGCTCTAAAATATTTTGCTATTCTAGGAAGTAATAAAATTACTAATGTATATTAGACTCCAGTTGAGGTCATAAGGTCCAGTGCCAAGCACATAGTAAATAGCATATTGTAGGACCTCAGCAAAAATGGTGAATGGATACATAATAAACACCGAACATCAAACTTTTTAAATAAGCTTTTCTGTAAGCAAGCAAAATTATCAAAGAGCAACAACTAAACTAATAGGTGAAGATATCTTTTAATAGATCACACCCAAAACTAAGACACAGATTAAAAGTGAGAATGAATCATATGCTTACCCCTGAAGATTTCTGTACCACAACAGAAATCACCTCTGTCCTCGTTCATATTGGCTCTGCTGTTTAGCTTTCTTTCTATCTGTTGGCTTCAAAGTTATCTGACTTAAATGTCAGTCTTCCGGAGGACGGGCAATGTCTGTCCTTGGCGTCAGAGAAAGCTCTCAGATCAGCGAGACACAGAGCACAGTCAGGCACTTAGTGAAATCCCCAGTCATGACGTAAAACAAACAAAATGAGCTTCTGCAGGAATCCGGAAGTAATACAAAGGTACCTGAAACCTGAAAGAAAAAAAAAAAAAGGATCAGGTCAGAAAGAGACATTTTCACTTAAACAAGTAAAGTTAAGGTGTAGGAAAAAAGTATACTCGCCAGATTTTGAAACACCAAGGTAGTTCCCTAAAAAAACAAGACACTATAAGTTAATAACTGGCTTTCACAGAGCTAACAGGAATGAAATTTCATAATGTGAACACAAAATAATGGAGACTCACCAGATAAGATGCCTTCAATCCTCTGTTGTCTTTCTTTCCCCTCTTTCGTTTCTTTTTTGTCCTGTTCATTTCTTTAAAGCAACGGATGAGATTCTTAAAGGACCTCTAAGGGCAGTCTAACAGTTTGAGTGCAGAGCACTTTTGCGAACATTTTATTTCACAGGTGTTTGATCAGTACACTGGCTACCCGCCTGAGAGCTGTTACAATATGGCAGATGTGGTTCTGACGCCCCCTGCACTGATGAAAACAAGTGGCAAGGCTCCACATTTTCCAAACGAATAAACTAGTCTCTTTCATAGTGGGGAAAAAAAAGATACAGCACTATTGTGATAATGAAGGTGAACGACATGGATGGGACAGGGCCAAAGGATGGTGAGGTTAGAGGCGCCAGGGCCAGTTACAGTGAATAGTGTCTAGAGAGCTGATACTGTCATCTGGTTTTATGAGCTGGGAGTTAACAAGTAAATACATATGTTTTAAAAGAAATTACAGATATTTAGCAGGAGAAAAGTGCAGTTTCCTATTGGATAGTCTTTAGCATCTATCTTTCAGGTAAGTGATATAGAAAACCACTGCAGTGCATACTTTTATTCCAAACTTTGAGTCTCAATTAACAAGGTGGTGCTCACAGTAAAATCATCATGTGAGTTAGACTGGTAAAGTGACGACTACCCAAATTTCAACCCGAGAAACCAAACTCGTTTAAAATGTTCTAGTACAGTGAACCCTGACTCATAATTGTCAGTAATTAACCACATAGAGCAGGGCCTCCAACCACCGGGTTCTAATGCTTGATAATCTGCAGTGGAGCTGATGTAACAGCAAGAGAAATAAAGTGCACAGTGAACGTCACGCACTTGAATCATCCTAAAACCATCTCCCACCCGGGTCCATGGAAAAACTGTCTTCCATGAAACCAGTCCTTGGTGCCAAAAACGCTGGGGACCACTGATGAGGAAAACCAAATATAAAATTGAGTCACATTACTTCTAGTTCATTTTTGGATGTCTGCATGGGTCAGCACAAAAATGGCTTTAACCTGGGGTTACATGCTAAGATATAAACACAGAGGACATAGTCTATAGAAAAGATACATGATACCTGTTCTGAACATAATTAAGCCTGGAACAAGTGATTCTTTTACTGATGCTTTAATTATAAAATTTCTAAAGCAACCAGATAACTACAACAATAGTACCTGAATATATGTAAGAGACCCAAATCTACAGGTAGTGAGAGAGAGAAAAGGGCAAATGTCTGCATATTTATGACATTATTAACATGCTCTTACAATGCACATCTGACAGTTTAAACGATACAAATAGTTTGTAGTTTCTTATCTATTTCAGGCTTCTCAAATAATTTTTCACTTGCAGTTATTATTGGCTTAAGGTGGGGTGACAGTTTTCAATGGGTTGTCTCTAGCTCAATGGAACGACTTTGCCTAACTCTGAAAACAATGAGTAAACAGAGCTCCGTGCATTTTGCCACATACAGATTTGCACTGCTTTGCAAGAATTCAGGTGGTCTGGGACCTGTTAGTTTATTACTAAGGTATCTTTCAGGAAACAGGAGAGGGCTGTCTGACCAAAGTAGAAGACAGGAGAATGATTGTTACAGTGTCATAAAAAATAAAATATTCTTGAAGCAGCCATCTGAATAGCACACACTAAGAAATAAGAAACTGCAGTGGTAGCGCAGCATTGTGTTTGGAAGAATATGTTGCATTAGTATTTGGCTAAGGAAATGGCAACCCACTCCAGTACTCTTGCCTGGAAAATCCCCTGGATGGAGAATCCTGGTGGGCTACAGTCCATGGGGATGCAAAGAGTCAGACACGACTGAGCCACTTTACTTACTCAAAGTAAGTATTTTGGACATTATAAGTATATATTATAAGTATTTTGGACATTCCAACAAAACTACATAGCACCTCTGAAATGTTTTGCAGAGAAGTATCCCATTTCTGATTACATAGTTGAATATTTGTTAAGCATGATTATGTACAGAATTCCTGTGATTAGATAATTGTATACATTTTGCCTTAAGTTTCCTCTTCCGATTATCCCCAGAGGGCAGGGACTAACTACCCACGAACCTCTTGGATGCGTGATACTTATTTTCATGAATGTGCTCCACGAATATCTCCTGAAACCGTCTCATCTCGGTGGCGGTCTGCTCTAATGTTCTCCTCACCCTTGCTGTTTCCTCTTGCCACTGTGTCTGTCACTTTGCTGACCTGGCCCTTATCTTGAGGAGGTCATCAGTTACCCTGCAACAGAACCCTGATGACCATCATCTGGGGCCATGGAGGTCCTCTGTTCTCACCGTACACCCTTTGCTACAGGCTGCAGTGACCCGAGCCATGCCGTGGAAGTTTCCTTTTGGGAATTAGTTTATTCGTGGCTGTCACACAACAGCCAACAACACGTGTTGGTATTAGTCACTCAGCCATCTCCGGCTTCCCTGGTGGCTCAGGCGGTAAAGAATCTGCCTGCAATGCAGGCGCTGCAGGTTTGATCCCTGAGTTGGGAAGATCCCCCAGAGAAGGAAATGGCAACCCACTCCAGTATTCTTGCCTGGAGAATTCCATGGACAGAGGAACCTGGTGGGCTATGGTCCACAAGACTGCAAAGAATCGAACACGACTGATCAACTAACGCTCCCTTTAAATACATGTTGGGTGACTATAAGTGACGGAACGCATTACTGAACGTGGCAAGATCACTCTCTCACATACACACAATCCTACAAATGAAAGACCAAAAGCTGCACTATTCTAAACACGTGACTCCTTGGCAACAGGATCAGGTCTCCATATCAAAAGTAGAATATAAGGAACTTCCCCCCAAAAGGAAGGTACCGATCAATTAAAGAAATTAGACCCAGTTTTTTGAAAGTTTTTCTCAGAGAATCAGGGAGATTACCATAGATGGAAGAGAAGCCAAATCTTGGGCTCTGTGTATTTCCTTCCTTTGGTTTTACGGCTAGTTTTGAAGTAGCTGAGTGGTCAGGGATAGGAAGTGGGTTGAATCATAACCAATTAACCTTCTGGTAAGGAGAAGTCGCTCAGTCGTTCGTGTCAGACTCTTTGCAACCTCACGGACTGTAGCCTACCAGACTCTTCTATCCATGGGATTTTCTAGGCAAGAGTACTGGAGTGGGTTGCTGTTTCCGTCTCCAGAGGATCTTCCTGACCCAAGGATCAAACCCAGGTCTCCCACACCGTAGGCAGATGCTTTACCATCTGAGCCACCAGGCAAGTCTTGGTGGAGCAGAGTCTAATTGTCTTTAGATAAGCAGTTGTTTTCATATTTCACAAACCAACTGGGTAAACGAAACCCTCCACCTAAAAGATCTACTATTATAATAGAATGTTTTCATATTCATCTCTACACACTTATGTTTATCTGAGTATATCTGACTCAGTGGAAGGTTTCAAGTTGGTAAAAGAGTACCGTCAAACCCAACAATACTCAGACTTTTAAGGTGATCATTACACAAAAACTTGGAGGTCATTTATAATATCTATGTTTTCTAAAGCACTATTCCCAGTAGTTTTATTTCTCCTCTTGACCACCAGCCATGTATAGCTCATACTTTTTTCCCCAGATGGATTATATACATTTTTCCAAGTTGATTTTTACTTGGCAACTTCCTGCCCATTTCCAATCTCTCTAGGACACTTAAAGTTAATTTTTGTTCCTTCCTGATGGGACTGCTCAGTTCATTCATCTGTGAATTTCATCAGTGTCCTCTCTTACAAATTATCAAGACTGATGGTAAACAGAGCAGATTTAATGTCAATCCCTTCCCATTAAACTAGCCAAGCAACTGACAAACCCCATTTAATGACATATCCAGAACTGCACTACTGTTTTCTGAATTGAAGAGAGAAGGGTAGAAAGCAATTGATTTATTTGATTAAAATCTGTTTAACTCTTGCAATGCACAAGGATTTCTCAACTGAGTCGTTCATGCAGGGGGCTGGCTCCCCAAAAGCTACATTAAATGTGTTTCTTTCCAGCTGTTCGTAGTGAGTCATTGCATGCAACTCTTAAACCTGAAAAGCATTCAAATGGACTGAATGCAGTGAAGCAGGCTGCTACTGCTGCTAAGTCGCTTCAGTCGTGTCCGACTCTGTGCGACCCCATAGATGGCAGCCCACCAGGATTCTCCAGGCAAGAACACTGGAGTGGGTTGCCATTTCCTTCTCCAATGCATGAAAGTGAAGAGTGAAAGTGAAGTTGCTCAGTTGTGTCTGACTTAGCGACCCCATGGACTGCAGCCTACCAGGCTCCTTCGTCCATGGGATTTTCCAGGCAAGAGTACTGGAGTGGGGTGCTGCTAGTGAGGCAGGCAGTCCTCTACAAATGCTACCCCAAAGCCCTAGAAGCAAATAAAACTCTTGATTGCTAGAGTGTGCACTCCCCTTTTGTTGTTGTTCGGTTGCCACGTTGTGTCTATCTCTTTGTGACCCCATGGACTGCAACATGCCAGGCTTCCCAGTCCTTCACTATCTCCCAGAGTTTGCTCAAACACATATCTGTTGTGTCCACTCCCCTTTGACCTGTTCTCAAATTTTCACGTCAATATGCCAGTTTGGACAAGAAAGGCAAAGTTTTCTATTACTGAAATAGAAAGATGATAAAAGGACCTTAAGTCTGGCAATGACTTGCTTTTTAAAAGGCCACTCCAAGAAATACATTCTAGTTTAAATCTAAAAAGGCAGGGGAAAAAAAAAAGCTAGGGCAGCAAGATACAGGGCAGGTAGATTCCAAGGGGAAAGGCCTTCGCCAATTCTTCACTCATCAGTAACCTGCAGAATCAGAGATCTGCCCTGGGTCAAGGTGAGTTTGATGAGGCACCACTGGGGCTGAAAGGGATGACTCCCAGGTGTGTGAGGGGTGGATGGGCACAAGCAGGTTCCTGCAGTGTTTCCTCGTTCAGTGATTACATCCAATTACCTGGACACCATCCTTGACATCTTCCCCTCTGCGGGCTCATATCTTTTTAAAAAAAGATATAAGTTACTCATATCTTTAAAAAAAAAAAAAAAAGCACCTTCTAAATCTCTCCAAAGTACTTACCTCTCTCTGTATCTACTATAGCTATCTTAGTGCACTATTTCTCATCTGGACCGCTGCCACAGCTATCCAACTGATCCCCTTGTATCCTTTCTTGTGCCATCCAACAGAGTCTCCAAACTCTGTCCTCCAGAGTGCTCTATCACGCTAACTTTGCTGACTCACTGTGGCTCCATATGGTCTTAATTCACTCATCTACCTCTGACCCTTTCCCTTACTACGTTCCTGCCACATTAGCCTTCTTTGATTCTGTAAGAATTCCAGCATTCTTTTTATAGCTTATAGTATCTATTACCGAGGACTTTAAGTTTTGGGGGTTTTTTTTGATGTGGATCATTTTTTAAGTCTTTATTGAATTTGTTGCAATATTCCTTCTGTCTTATGTTTTGGTTTTCTGGCCGCGAGGCATGTGGGATCCTAGCTACCCAACCAGGGATCAAACCCACGCCCCTCACTCCCTGCACTGGAAGGTGAAGTCTTAACCACTGCTTCACCAGGGCAATCCCTTTTAATTTACTTATTTATTTTTAGAACTATTTATTTATTTGACTATGCTGGGTCTCAGTTGGGCCACATGGGATCTTTTAGTATGGCACATGGGATCTAGCTCCTTGACCAGGGATTGAACCGGGGCCCCCTGCATTGGGAGTGCAGTCTTAACCACTGGACCACCAGGAAAGTCCCAGGATTTCAGTATTCTGCTTTAAAGGTTTTGCATAAATAGTACATTGCCTTTGCCTGAAAAGCTTTAAACCTATCCCCATTCTCTTTGACCTAATTTTACAAATTCTTCACATAAGGTGCCACTTGCTTAGTGAAGTCTTTCCTTTCTAACACATTCTTTATATTGTCTTTAAAGAACCCAGTTTGAATTATTTATTCATTTTTATGATTTATTTATGCCACTTTGAAAAAAGATGTGTCTCCCCATCAAATTATAAGCTCAGTGAAGGCAAGGACCAATGCCCATTTTGTTCATAACTGTAGCCTTGGGACCGAGCTTGGCACCTGGTCCACAGAAGATTTTCAAAAAAATGTCAGTTGAGTGAATGATGAATGATTGAATCCTCTTTTAATTTTCGCTCTCCTGATTTTATCACACCCTTGCCTCACCTCTTTGAAAATATATCAAAGCAGTAAGCAAAAAAATAATAATATGAGAGGATTATGAAAAGAATGTCTAATTACTTCAATACTTAAGAAATAAAAGCCTTTAAAAATTAAATATATAAAAATAATCAGCAAAGGTTACTGTCTCCATTAATATTCCCACTTATTTTTTAATTTGTTTTTCTTTCAAACTTTGTTTTATTAGACAATATGGAATTGGTGGTATTCAAACATTTTTATCCTACAAAAATAGCAATTTCTGTATATATCTGTGTATACATATACTTATGCATTTCCAAATAAATGTCTTATTAATAAAACAAAAATCTCCCCACCCCACCACCAAATATCTTTAAAATGGTCAACTTTTACATGCAGGTAGAGAACTTCAAAATGTCCAACCCATCTTTAAGTTCTATTACTTTGATACAAATGACTTGTAAATATAGAGATCACTATTCCAATCTACTCCCTGAACCCAAGCCCAGCATTTTCATCTGTCTGCTTGACTTAGATATTTAACTGGCACTTGAAACTCCAAAAACATCCATTCAATATCATCACCTTCCCTCAGTATATCATTTCATTAAGTTTCTTGTTTCTATGACTATCACCATGGCGACTACCAGGCCATTCACATTTGAAACACTCTATTCATTTGAACCTTTTCCTAGATTCCTATCAGTGCATTCCAGTCAATGGCTAATCCTCAAAATTCTAAGTCTAGAATCTAACTCAGCTCTTCTTTTCTAGCCTCGTTCCTTTCATGAAGCTAAGGCCTTCCTTACACAAGTCATCACACTGGTTTCCTCCCTCCAATCCCACCACCATTAATCAGCCTAAACACATCTCTGCATAGCTGGCTCCCTTTCTCAAACATCTTCAAAAGAATCACGATGCCACTAAGCCCAGTGTGTCTCAACATTTAACCCATGTCCCCCCCTTTGTGATTAAGGCAAAAATCTCATATCTCTCCTATATTTTATATTACAGAAACAATGGAGACTTTTCCTATTCCTTAAATATAAAACGATGAGATTCAACATGCTTCTTCAAACTCTACTCACCATACTTCAAGCTCTGTCCGTGAATCCTTCTTATTAACTGTCGGCTCTCTGGAGGGAGGCCTACTGTGTGGTGGGCGCTCAATAAATGTTGATTAAATGAACTACTGAACCCTGGCACTAAGGATCACCCATGATATAAACTCAGTCTGGTTTTCCAGTTTTATGGCCTGCTATGGGCTTCCCAGGTGGCTTAATGGCAAAAGAAACTGCCTGCTAATTCAGGAGATGCAGGTTTGATCCCTGGAGGAGGAAACGGCAACCCACTCCAGCCTGAAAAATTCCATGGATAGAGGAACATGGCTGGCTCCAGTCCATGGGGTTGCAAAGGGTTGGACACGACTGAGCACAAGTACTGTACTTTACTGAGAGGCTGAACTTCAGCCCCTGATGTGGAGCATGTGCTTAGTGGCTCAGTCGTGTCTGACTCTTTGCGACCCCATGGACTGTAGCCCCACCAGGCTCCTTTGTCCATGGGGATTCTCCAGGCAAGAAGACTGCAGTGGGTTGCCATACCCTCCTCCAGAGGATCTTCCCAATGCAGAGATCGAACCCAGGTCTCCTGCAATGCAGGGGGATTCTTTAGAGGCTCATAAAATGAGTTAGGGATTCACGAGTACTCATTACTTGGCTACTCCAGCCAAATTATGCCCGTGGTTCTCAAAGCATGATCCCACAAACAGAGTTATCAGCATCCCTGGAATGCACTAGAAAACTAAATTCTCAGTCCGCACCTTAGATCTACTGAGTCAGAAACTCTAGAAATAAGCTTCCTAATTTGGTTTTTACAAGTGCTCAAAGGAATTCTAGAGCATGCTAAAGCTTGATAACCACTGAACTAGACCATTTACCCTCATGTAAGTGTTATCTTTCCTCCTTCCAATGACTTGACTCCTTCTGCCTGGAAACTCCAGTGCCTGGCTAGTACTCAATAAATGTTCATTTTGCCCGAACAGCCAAAAACTCTAAAATGCCCCTTTGATACCCGCATATAGCTGAACTGACATTATGCCTCTTTTTGTGTACAAACTCTTTTCAGTTGGCATGAGGAAATGCAAGCTTATTCTTAACAATAATGTCAAAATTGTAGAAGTGTAAATTGTCTAAAATTGTGCATATTTGGGGGAATAAGTGATATATCATCTACTCCTCAGTATTTGAAGCTTATTACAAATTTTGCCATCTTGAGGATCTTGAGAGGAGATGCCTGTTTTCAATTATAACCTTAAAAAGAGTCAGAAACCTTTAGATTTAATGATTCCAATTTTGCAGAGTTGAAGACAGATACTTATTGATGTTAATCTGTGTCAGAATCACATAAGTGTTCCAAGAAGCCAGGTGAACCACTTGGCTAACCTCGGAGCCCAGGCAGGAAACTGAAGGTTTGCCCTAAATAGGGAGATTCTGAGATAGGAAAAATATCTGGGGTAGGGAGAAACTGAAGCTGGCTTTCTAAGGCTGCAGAGAACTCATCTGTTTCCAGAGAAAAGTAAAACCCCAAACATGAAATACAAGAGGTCGCTAACTTGAAAATCAATAGAAATATTGATTGGATTAAAGGAGAAGATCATGTATAATAAAACCCCAAAGACCACACACACACACACACACACACACACAAGCTCACACAAACAAAAATGGCAGTGAACACAAGATGGCAGAAGTCTTTCAAATTCTTTTAAGGAAATGGGATATATTTCTGTACTAGGATATGACACCTCATTATAAAGATGATTAGCAGCAAATTACCAAAAGCTATAATCAGAGTACATTGCAAGCAATTTTACACCATCTAGGACAAGTCACCATTTTTCAGATAAGGAACAGCCTCAGAAAGATTACATAACTTTCCCAAGAGCATAGATTTAATCAGCAGCAAAGCCTATGTTGATTTCTTCTTAGACCGGAGGTCTTCTTGCTACATCATTCTAATGTCTGGGTTGAATCATATTTGCTGCTGGCCACAGGAGCCACAGAGGATGTGTTTTAATTAAATCCATCTGATTACTTACCGGGCATATGAACTATCTTTACCGATTCTTTAGCATGTTCCTAACAAGTTGTGATAAAGCCTTTGACCAACTCAGGACAAAAATGTGGCTTTACTGGTACAAGCACCTTAAAATTCAGTTAAGGTCATACAGCTTTTTAAAATATAACAAGCAAATCTTGGTACACAAAACAGGCACATGGCTTTTGCCATCTGAAAACCTAAAATGGGTTAAGCAAATGATGAAAAAAAAAGCTCTAGGAAGATTTATTGCTTTTGCTTGGCAACTCTCAAAACACAAGATGAAACAATGCAATTTTAATTCAATGGCTGACTGGATCCTTCTTTAAGTTCTGGCTTTGATAGCTCCCAGATGCAACTTTTAATTTCATAATTCATTTTTAAAATATGGGCCAAATCCCATTTCAATAATGAAATATCCAAACTCTAGTCCAATACTCCAGGTATTTTATGTACTAACTGTAATATAATTTCTAAATTGCAGAATTTTAGAGCTGAGAAGGACTTTTGAGACCATGTAATCAAACACCATCATCATGTAAAAGAACTGAGATTTCCGACAGTCGTGACTTTAGTACAACAAAATATCTGATAATCCTTCAGGATTAATATATAAAGAAGAAGCATGAAAGCTTTCTGACTCTTCTGTCAAAAATTAAATGTATATGTCACTCTACATATTCCTATCTTGTCTAAAATATTATGAGCACATACAATTCTTAATTAAAAAAACAGAAATTAAAAGAAAGCAAGCTTCTGCTACTTAATTATTAATTATCTTAAAGTTTTAAGATTTTTTTTTTTAATTGAACAACCTGATAAGAAAATTTCAGGAATGTTACCATGAAAAAACATTACTATACACACAGGGTTTTTCCCCTTACCATTCAAACAGGCTGTCATCTGCAAAAAAGAGTAGAAAGTATCACATAGCACAGAAAAGTCTACTGAAAATAGAATATGTGAGAAAAGGTAAAGTCTCTCTAAAGAGAAAGACATTGATTTAAAGGTTTCAAAAAGATCAAACCTTCTAACACTATCTCAGTGACAAAGAAAGCCTTTATATTGTCAATATATCGAAAGAAACCAAAGCATGAAGCTTTAAAAATTGTAAAGCTGGGGCAACAACTAACAGCCTTAAACTTAAGACTCCATACTCTGAGGTTTATACATAACTTAGTTAAAACTGCAAGAGAATAACAAACAGAGTCACAAACCCTTACTCACAAATGCACACCAACATACCTATTGTTGTTCCGACAGTTTCGACAGTTAATGCACTCCGTCGGGTCAGTCGGAGGTAC
The DNA here is from genome assembly GCA_006410615.1 of Neotragus moschatus. Taxonomy (NCBI): domain Eukaryota; kingdom Metazoa; phylum Chordata; class Mammalia; order Artiodactyla; family Bovidae; genus Neotragus; species Neotragus moschatus. The sequence continues at coordinate 135,800 of SJYA01003263.1, forward strand.
TGCTGTGTACAGGCCACCACCCTTGTCAGAAAGGAGGTAGAGGGAAAAAGGAAAAAGAGAGTGCTGAAGATGTCATAGACTAGTAATCAGATCATCTCTAAAGTTAAGTAAAGCCACACCAACAATAAATGGTTACGTGGTATAGTTTAGCCATCTCCTTGAGCCGTGTTACGTTTATCACTATTTACCTATATTCACACAGGAGTTGTGCACAACACTAAAACTGTTCTCCCCAAACTCAACTACCATGGGTTTTTGCATGTATGTTTGTACTGGAAAGAGGGAAATAAATGAAGGGAGAAGTTTAGTCATTTCCCTTCAGTGTTTCGAATCTAATAGGCCCAAAATACACTATACGTTATAACCCCCTATTCATTTTTACTTTCCTAGCAGTCATGGAAAATTTTTATGGGATGCTAGCTGGAGAAACAGGGTGGAAATCTGTTTGAATGATGTCACAAGATAAACCCATCTTCATTTTCCTGTAATTATTTCGATTAGGTTTGTTCACTTGACTCCATGAAGTCTTAAAACATGTTATATTTTTCCAGATGGAGTAGATTCTCAGCCAGCGATGACTTGGAGGGGAGTATTAATATTGTGCTGTTGCTTTTGGCGGAAACTGCCCAGCAATTAAGAAAAATGCCCAGATTAACACATACCTCACTGTAAAATGTTCACTTCACATATACAATGGCAAGAGTTCTTCAAAACGGGTTAACCTTATGGTCAGAGTCAAAATTCTGCTTTCAGAAGCAAAACAGCAGAGCTGAATTTGATAAGGGCGGAGGAGGCTGTTACACTGCTCCCCAACCCCAGAACAGGCCCTCAAGGTTAGGAAAAGTTCAGGCAATTGTTTTTCCCAGAATATTTTCCATTTCCATTCATCTCATAACAACAGCCAGAATCTAAGCAAACCCAAAGTACTGAAAATTTCTTGCAACATTCCTGATCCAACTAGCAACAGGAGCTTTTGCAAAAACTTTTCGAGAAAGAATATCCCTATGCTATATCCAGTCCAGGAGGATAAACTCCAAAGCTTTAGAAAAACCTGAAGTTAAGAACCTACAGGATCGCGTATTTATTGGGCTCACCAAACATATTAAAGTTAATTCAATCATTTTATGATCAAAAACATTTTAAAAATGTCCTTATTTCCACATATCCAGAAGAGTAAGAAAATGAATGAGCTAAGATCACAGAGGATAATATCTAAAACTGCACTTACTGGGGCAGCTATTATTTAAATAGCAACTCATTGTTCAAAAAACACAAAGTACTGTGTTCAAATACTAAAGCAAACATCAGACTTTTTTTTTTTCTTATGGAAACAGCATGTGCTATTCAAACGGTAATGCTCTCTCCTTCAATTTCTTGGACAATGTTAGTAGTTTGGACTAGGAATGGTGACAAAAAAGTTTAGAAAGTCTGAATATAAGCCATGTCTTTCCATACAAAATAATGAAATCATTATTCACTTTTGGTAATGATGCACTGAAGAAAATTAAATATTTTTTCTACAAGATACTAAAGCTAGGTCACAGGAAAGCCATTAGGTTTCTAGCTTTAAGACACAAATATATATCATAGTTTTGGTCTCCAAAGGTAAGATTTTAATAACCTTTACTACTGTTTAAGATTTTTTTAAAAATCTCTATAAACGTCTTCATTTCTAGCACATTGTAGGTTATGGCAAATGTATCTGTAATTGAAATAATGACAAAAATGTAAATGAGTGTTTAATTTGATCAACTAAACATTTTATTTATGTAATTGAAAATAAAGTGGCTGACTATCCAAACAATGTAATAAATCAAGCTTCCTGGTGCAGAGAATCTCTTAAATCAGTACAAATCTAAAATACATTAGTCACTCGATTCCCATTTCAAATATGAAAGTGTATCAGCTGGTTGAAAGTGAAGTGTTAGTGACTGAGTCGTGTCAGACTCTTTGTGACCCCATGGACTGTAGCCCTCCAGGCTCCTCTATCCATGAGATTCTCCAGGCAAGAATACTGGAGTGGGTTGCCTTTCCTTTCTCCACGGGATCTTCCCAACCCAGGGATCGAGCCTGGGTCTCTTACACTGTACTGAGATAAAGTAGTACTAAAGGTTTATCACTCCTTGTGGCAAGAGAACATTAATCTTATAAAATATAAAAAATCTTTCAGGCAACCACAAAACACACATTGGGCAAAACAAATCAAGAAAACCTCACAGGAGGTCAGAAGTGACAGTCTGGTGGTACACAGCCATGCTGTGTATGGCCCATGCAAGGCTTTTCTCTAAAAGTGGAATTAGTCGCCAACGTGTAAAAAAATCTAGACTTCACCTGGATTTACAGATGTGAAAATTCAGAAGACCTGGACACACAGGGTGTGTGGACAATAGGCACTAAACCTGGGCCGCTTCTTTTTTCTTTTTTAAAATTTTATCTATTCATTTTTTGGCTGTGCTGGGTCTTCATTGCTACAGGAGCTTTTCTCTAGTTGCAGCCAATGAGCGGGGGCTACTCTCTAGTTGTGATGTCTGGGCTTTCACTGTGGCGAATTCTCCTGTTGCATAGCATGGGCCCCAGGCTGTGTGGGATTCAGTAGCTGTGGCTCCCAGGCTCTGGAGCACAGGCTCAACAGTTGTGGCCCAGAGGCTTAGTTGCTCTGCCGCGTGTGGATCTTCCCAGATCAGGGATCGAACCTGTGTCTCCTGCCTTGGCAGGGCGTCTCTTTACCACTGAGCCACCAGGGAAGCCCCCCAGGGCTGCTTCTACGTGGCTCTCCCATACCTCCACTACTTCCGTCTCATCCCCAACTTGTTTCACTCAATTTCACGATCTGCCTGACTCCTCTAAGCATATAAGCTTTCAGACTCTGCTCTAAATAAATCAAATTTAAACTATGTGGCTTGGTCCATGGCCAACAGTATTTCCGCTTCATCTTAAGAATAACTTCCAGTCTGTTTATAATTGGCCCTGCACTTTTGGTGCTAAATAACTCTAGATATAGTTCAGACTGATGAATACAACTGCTGCTTGAGAATAGAAAGCTTCCAAAGATGACTGGATCAAGGAGCCACCGGCGACACAAGTTACACCAGTGAGCCCGTGAGGTTTCTTTATTGGGAAAAGCACGTGTGCTGACCATGTTCTCGCACCCTGACGTCGTGGGGCACAGGGAGGCTTTTATTTATAAGTAGGTCTCTTACATTCACTAGATGACGAGGATGTTCAAAATCCACACGTGTTCTGGTTAGAGAGCTCACGTGCCCGGAGTAGAGCCCTCCGTTTAAGCTCCCGCTGACTCCATTGGGGACTTTATGGTGCAGATGCGAGCAGCCATTGCTGAAGCTTCCATGAACACTTCCGTTTATCCGGTTTGTGCCGGGCAGAGTGGTGTATTCCACCAGCTGCCCATTGACATCTGACCCTTGGTAGAGGTAGCCTGGTGGGTCGTATTCTGTTGAGAGAGAACAAAAAGAGCAAACAAACAAACAGAAAGGGTAAGGGGCTGAAAGAGACAATTCTTCTTGTTCGGGAAGTTTTATTACTTAAATCCCTAATAAACTACAACTGTACTAAAATACACTCTTAAAAAGTGTTCACTTACAGCTTCTTTGTGAGATTTGCTTTAACCAAGTTATTACTGTTATTTCCTTAACGGAGTAGAGGCAGCCAGGAACTATGAGTTAGTTATGACTCCTTTAATGGGAAGAGAAATCAACCAGAGAGAAATTGCTCAAAAGAGAACGAACAAATTGTGCAAGTTGCAACTATCAAAGTACCGGCAACACGAAGAAAATGTGTTTAAATTCCCCGATGCTTCAAAGTGCTGAAAGAAACTATATAAAACGCCGGCAAAAGGCTAACTTTAGGTAGAATATTTCAAAAAGCAATAAACACCACTTAAGTAAAAGGATGGGATTGGGGAAACATTCACTATTCATACAGGTCCTTGGTTATTATAGCCAAGTTGGAAATTGTGGGGCATGAAAGGCTAATTATTCCCTTTCCTTACATTAAAAGTATTTCCATAGCTGCCTCAAATATCTGATTTCCAGAAGCACACCTACCAGATATATTTGGAAAATGTGAAATGTACTTTAGAATGTATATTATCTAAACTGCACTGGATTTGTTGTCAGAGTTTTGATCAGTTGTTAAAGGTACTGGAGGAGAGTGCCAAGGCTGGAGTGGCCGTCCCTCCTCCTGTGTTAACAGCGCAGGCGTGTTCCTGTCAGCGCTTCTCTTCTCCAGTAACCCACATGAAGAAGGCAAGATACCTGCACTGTCCATCAGTGTGGGGCACACAGCTGACAGCTACAATGACTGTCTTCTGAATCAATGACTCAATGGACACTTCCATCAATGAACATTACCATTTCCCATCTTTCAACGTATGATCAAGTCACAAAGGAAAGTAACTTTAGCCAGATTAATCTTGCTCAGACAAGCACATCAGTACTCTTAGTGATTTAGCACTCTCATACAACCAAAGTCAGTGATATCAGAACCATTTAGAAGAAGACCCCAAAGATGGCCAGCTCTTGCAGCTTGGCACCACCATCACCATCTCCACCACTTCTCACCCTGCCTATCTCTTGGCAACAAGGTGATAAAAATAAATCACTTCTCCCCCTTGAGCTGTTTACTACAAAGGGACTACAGGCAGGAACCAGCTAAGAACCGCTGAGCGCTTATCATCGCTGGTGTCTTTGCTTTTGTTTCATCTCTACTCTGGGGCCAAAGAGGAAATGGAAATACTTCCTCCCAGCAGAGACTAAAGCCTCTGATTGATTTGACTGTTCTCTTTTATAATGGTAAGAAGGTGAGGGGATGAACAAAGAGGAAAGAAAAGGGAAGAGGGTTCTAGGTTACATGTTTTACTACAGCACCATCACTGACAGCTCCCGTGCTCCTGGACACGACTGAGGGGCTGGGACACCACTCTGGCTGGAGCTGTTTTGGTACATGAAGCACCGAATCAGGAGCGTGGTATCTTCATCTGTGTCATCCCAGGACAGTAACTTAGAACAGTCTTCACTAGCTTCCTTTCCATCACGCCTTTTTCATTCCTTGTTGACAAGATCTGGAGCAGTACGGAGGGATTCCTGCAGCAATTCCAAAGCTTCATGCTTTGAGTCCTTAGCCTCTCTGGTGGTCCAACACCACCAGAGTTGCCCAGCACTGAGTCAGCTATTTACTTAAGAGACCTGCTTAGTTTGGGCTTTGCTGTTTATTTCTCCTGGGCAATTTAATTTGATGCTCCACTTATTTTGGCTGACAGCTAGCACCATCTTAAAGTCATCTCCACTGAATGAAGCGCATCTGATGTGTTCTATCCCACGACACTCATGCACAAACGTGTTAGAAACCAATATTTATTCTGACAATATTTTTCTACCCATCGTTAGAAAAAAGAGAAGGAGACGCCGATGAATGGCTTACTCTGTATGGTGTTCTGCTGGCGGTTCTTCCACAGGCACATGGCAATGAAGGCCATGAGGATGAGCACCATCACACCCAGCACACAGCCGACGATCAGGTACAACATGTCACTGCTCCTGGTGGGGCTGGCAGCAGGGCCCACGCTCCCTCCACTCCCCGAGGAATTCGGAGGGGTGCTCAGGTCTTTGATGGGATACTCAGAAGCTCCAGGGACCCGTTTCACTAGTTGAAAAACGGAAAGGAAAACATGATGTCAGGGTGAAGACAGTCTCTATGAAACGGTTTACTCTCCGAAGGAGGTCTGGTTAGGAACGCGAGCCAGTCTGTTTACACTTGTGACTGAGATGATCTGACCACCAGTGAGTCACAAAGAGGGATCCAAAGTTTAAAAGTCTAATGTGCCAAGGTTTTAGGCCACAAACTCTAGAGAAACCATCAGCTCAGAGACACAGATGCACTTGGTCCAACCCAAACTGCTATACGATGATCTGCTCAGTTGTACTGGCAGAAGACTCCCAAAGAGTTGACATAAAAACATTTCAACCTACAGATGGGACAAAAACTTCTTTCGGATACACTTTGAGCTGAATGAGACTCACAATTACATATTTTATGCCTTCTGCCTGTAAATCATATTAGAAGACCTGACTTTGAACTACTAGAACAATGATATACAGTTCCAAAAACTTCACACCTAATACTAAACATTCCAAAACCGAGAACTCTTGAGGTCTACGCAAACAGTCCCTTTACCTAATTCACTAGTATTCTGGATAATGGCAAGAGCAAAAGCTAAAAACAGGGGGCACATAAACCCCACTTGCTCTGTCCCCAGAAAACATGCTCCTCATGCCCTACATGTTACAGAGAACCAGCAGACAGCACAGTGGTTGACGGCCTGGGCTGTAGAGCCAGACTGTCCAGGTTTCTATCCTGTTCCACCATTCACCCGTGAGCCATATGACTTGACTTCCATAAACCAGTTTCTGCATGTGGAAAGCAGACATAATAATACCAGCTTCACCATAACGTTGTGATGAAGAGTAAACGAGGGGACTTCCCTGGTGGCCCATTGGTCAGGAATCTAATTTCCAATTAGAGGATGTCAGTTTGATCTCTGGTGAGAGCTGGACCATAAAAAAGGTTGAGCTCCAAAGAACTGATGCTTTGAAATTGCGGTGCTGGAGAAGACTCTTGAGAGTACCTTGGACAACAAGGAGATCAAACCAGTCAATCCTAAAGGATATCAACCCTGAATATTCATTGGAAGGACTGAGGCTGAAGCTCCAATACTTCAGCCGCTTGATGCAAAGAGCCGACTCTTGGAAAAGACCCTGATGCTGGGAAAGACTGAGGGCAGGTGGAGAAGGGGGCAACAGAAGATGAGACGGTTGGATGGCATCACCAACTCAATGGATATGAATCTGAGCAAACACCGGGAGATAGCGGAGGCCTGGGAAGCCTGGCGCGCTGCCGTCTGTGCGGTCACAAAGAGTTGGACACAACTCAGCAACTGAACAACTGAGAACTTAGGCCTCATGTGCCACGGGGCAGCTAAGGCTTCAGGCCACAACTAGAGAGAGCCCTCGAGATGCAGCTAGAGAAGGGCACGTGCTGTAGGGCCTATGGCACAAGCAGAGAGCCCATGTGCCACAACTGCTGAGCCTTGGTGCTCCAGAGCCTGTGAACCACAGCAAGAGAGAGAAGCCCGTGCACCACACCGGGAGGCCCACGTGCCACAGCAAGAGACGCCCTCGTGCACCACAATAGAGAAAGACTTCCCGCCACAAGAAGACCCAGAGCAGCCAAAACTTTTTAAAAAATTAGAATAGATAAATAAAATCATAAAAGAATGAATGAGTTAATCCGTGTAAAAAAGCTCTCGGCTTACAGCCTGACATGTGGTAGTGGTCAATCAGTTTTGTGACTGTCATTAATTATTACTCTACATTTTTTGTTATGGTTCCTAACTACTTACAGGAGCAGAGTGATCTTTAAAAAACAAACCTACTTCAACAAGTATTATATTGGGGTTCCATTTTCTAGCAACTTCAACTCTACAGAACAGGGCTGGAAATCAGTCAAGGAGAGGCTGCCTTTCCAAGGAAAGAGCTCTGCACCATTGAAAGCTAGAAGAATACCTGGCAAAGACTCTAAAGGAAATTTCTACTTTGGGTGGTATGTTGGATTATACAATTCTGAGGTCCCTGCCAATTCCTAAGACAACAAACAAGTTTCTGAGGCAAAATGGATGTTACAGATTGTACATGAAAGACCACAATTACTCATAGGGAAGTCCTTCAGGTTTATTCACTCTTCATTTACTCTGAATTTATTCATAATTCCACCAAGCTTGATGAGCGGCTGCCAACCTCTCGCTGAACTTAAAAACCTTTGCAGTGGGTGAGACGGTCCCATGGATGTGAATGAGAAGAGAGAGCCAAGAGCGTGACATGAGCAAGGTAAGGGGCCAAACAGAAAGAGAAAGCAGAGAGCTAAACAAAAATCACGATGGTTTACAATCTTTAACAGTAGGGGGAAGTGGCTGGCCTCCAACACTGTGTCATTCCCGAGAAAACTGTACTGAATTACTAAGATAAGATAATCGCTGTTCACAATAAGAACCTTGAGTCATTTCTTTAAAAAGGTGAACTCATGCATCCAACGTTCTACTTAAACAGGCTGAGGATTGTGTCATACATTTTAGAAACTCATTCAGCGTGAACAGTTAAAATTTTATTTTTTTAGATTTTTCATTTTTTTAATGTGAACCATTTTTTAAAGTCCTTATTGAATTTGTTACAATATTGCTTCTGTTTTATATTGCTTCAGTTTTTTTGGCCACGAGGCATGTGGGATGTTAGCTCCTTGATGATCAGGGATCAAACCTGTACCCCCTGCACTGTAAGGCAAAGTCTTAAACTCTGGACCACCAGGGAAGTTCCAATTAACATTTTAAAGAAGGTTTTTGTTTTTCTCTGATCTAAAAGTCTATATAGCTGGAACCTTTGATTCCCCAGCAGAGTCAATTAGTGATGTATACTATAAGACTATTAAAAACAATACAGTTATTACATTGTTGTCTGTGTTTTATGTTCTGCCTGGCTAGATTCTTAAATGTCTTGGGAGCAGAGACAAGAAATTTCATTTTTATGTAATTTTGTTCTGAGTTTCACAGCATCTGGAGGCAAGTAAGAAATGTTCATTAATATGTTATAGTGTCCAGTACAAAAAGGTACTCAAATATATGCTAAACAAATGAAATTCAAGGTTAGTCTACAGGTCTGTGTGTATAAACGTTTAAATGTGAATTTAACATGTGGGTTTTGAAGCAGAAAGACACGTGATTCAGAATTAAATGATGAAGCTGAGTCTTGGCATATGAATTCAACCTTTCTGAGTCTCAGTTTCCACTTCAGCTGCTTCTGTTACTCAAGTGTATGGTATCTTCTGTTTTCAACAGTCGTAGTATTTTACAGCTAATCTATGTCTGCAAGCAGTTGAAATCTTATTTTAGAATTAGTGGCTAATTCTGAACTTAACTACTACACTTAACTGAACAGGTAGATAGTATACATATCTGTCATTCAAAAATCACTTTAAACATAGGCAGCGCCTTCTCTTTAACTTTTTTGGGAAGCATTCTAATTCTCTCAGCAATCTCAGAAATTAGTCAGCAAATATTCTATTCCTTCATGGAGGATCAAAAAAATAAATAAATAAAAAAGGGAAGTGACCTACCCAGAGGCATGTAGAAATTTACAATGAATACTTATCTAAACTACTTTTAAGGCAAGGTTTCTAGCCCAGGGGTCCTCAACCTCCAGGATCTGATGCCTGATGATCTGAGGTGGAGTTGATGTAATAATAATAGAAATAAAGTGCACAATAGCTGTAATGCACTTGAATCATCCCCAAACCACCTGCTCACCTCCCTGGTCCATGGGAAACTGTCTTCCATCAAACCAGCACTTGGTGCCAGCAAAGTTGGGGATCGCTGCTCTAGCTGACAAAAGGCGAGACTGTTGAGACAGTCTAAGTGGATGTACTTAGAAAACAGTCCAAAGTATCTTTGGAAACACATCGATAGTCAGAAGGAATCCAGAGTTCAAACTCCTAGCTCTGTGCAGGGAAGAACCACTGATTCTCACCCCTCCCTACCTTTCGTTTCACAGATCATCACGTTACTGAACTCGCTCTCTCCTCCTTCGTTGAAGCATTGCATTTTAATATCATAGGAGGTTTCTGGCTGCAAGTGGCCGATCATGTGCCACTGCTTTGAACCTAGAAAGGAAAAATAGAAGACAAGCTTTAAATACCCCACAACCCTAAACAACAGAGTCAATAAAATTGTTTAGTAATTTCAAAATGAAGTTGGAGCAGGAGCCATCACTATACAGTCAGTCTGAGTAATAAAAATGTCCTTATATTTTTAGCAATACATGACAGATGAATAGTGTTTCTATTGCATGGCATGAAAAGAAACGGTAAAGAGAAGAGAGAAACTGAATTAAAGCTAAAACTGTCTATGGGGATTCAGGCTGTTTCATTACAAGTAATTAGTAGTAAGTCCTTCATAAAATACACATTAATTTTATGCATAAGTTAAAAGAAAACCCTCAAGTCCTTTGATCCCATACTTCAGCAAGCAAGTCAACCCATTCTGTTCATCCACCAGAAAGCAATGCCACGTACGAGGTCAGAAAACAATGTCTTACCCAGAACAAGTTACCATTACAAGACAGACCTCAGCAAAACTCTCAGGTCCACTCTAATGGGACACAATGTGTGTGTGTGTGTGTGTGTGTGTGTGCGCGCGCGCGTGCGTGTGTGCGTGCGCGCACGTGCTCAGTCGTGTCTGACTTTTTGTGACCCCATGGACTGTAGCCTGCCAGGCTCCTGGGTCCACAGAATTCTCCCAGCAAGAATACTGGAGTGGGTTGTCACTGCTTTCTCCAGGGCATCTTTCTGACCCAGGCATGGGACCCGTGTCTCCGTGTCTCCTGCACTGCAGGCAGATTCTTTACCCCTGAGCCATCAGGGACACCCTCCAACATATAAATGAACGCTCAGAGAGCAAAATCTACTCTGGGAAGCTCTTGGCTACTGCTCTTGCCATTTCTTTCCTTTTGAATCCGGGTCTCCAAACCACACGAGTAAAGAATGAGGCTGTGATCCGTGGCACACAGCCAGCATTTCATTTAGAAACACTTCTAAACTGAGCAACTTCAATATAAATCACTCTCTGTTTTTATTTCCGTGGATCTGTGACAAACTTTAATAAACAGGGACACGTCTGCCAGACTCAATGAACTCTTCAAGCACCTTTAATCCTTCTTAGAAAATACCTCTTCAAACTGTTTTCACTGTTTCTTAGAAACTCAACTATACCACCAACTGATTTAAGAGTCAATTAAAGAAAGAAAAGAAAAAAAATAAATGAAACAAAACCACGCACACAAGTCAAATCGACTTGGCTGACAGAACCAATGGCTCCAGGATTCTTCCTGATTCAACACAGACAAAAACATCTCAACCCGGAAGCACATCCCTTTCCAGGCCACCAACACAAAGCCCCTTATTCATATTTTACAAGTCCCATATTTTATAAGGAAGAGAATCTGCTTACTTTAGGATTGAAGGACTATGAAAAACTCACAAGTGGGGAATTCTTGTGAGTTCCCCACTTGAGAGTAGGCCCCATTTATAAGTGTAAAGAGGATCCTAAAAGAAACTTGACTCAAAATCTACTTGAGATAGGAACAGATCTACTTTTAAATTCCAAAAACTTTGCTAAAAGACTTCTACTTTTTTCCCTATCTAGTTCTTTCCTGGCCCAGCTCCCCACTCACTTATCAACATTCACTTGGATAATTATTACATTAGACTTGAAGTTTTCCTTTCATAGCACTAGTAAAAATGGAATTAAACTAAGCTTCTGATAAGTTACTAGTAAGAGAAAATGAACTAATACATATCTTATTAGAATAATATCCCATTGTTATTGAAATTATTCCAATTATAGGAAATATCACCAGAAGGGTTTTACAGGTCATTAACAAATAAGACACCTAAGTGTATTATTAGGTTTATAATCAACCAACCAGCATGCTGTTTGCTCAGCAGGCAGTTTTTTTCACCAAGAATGTTTTAGAAAAGGTAAAAAATGAAAGCACGGGCTTAAAGATCAGGATGACATACTCTGATTTACTTGGAACTCAATTAATGTACAAGATTAAAATAATCATCACAAAAACACTGGTACGTTCAAAACGTTTACAGCTTATCTAAACGTGGAACTGAATTCAAAAGGTAGGGTGCCAGTATAACTGCTCTTCTCTTACTGTATTCTTTAACAATGTAACTGCATTTCAAAGCTTAAAACAATTTTGAGATGATATATATAAGTAATCTAAAATTTTAAAGAAAACTTTACATGGAAAGGATAAATACTTCTGTTTCTCAGCTGGGGAGAGCAAGCCAATAGTTTCCAACTGCCACAAAAAGAATTTCAAGTGCATAAACTTGAAAATAAGGAGTAAGCAAATTACACAGCACAGTGAAGCCCGCTTAAACAGCTAACTGCTCTATCACGTTCAAAAACAAGTTCTCTGTGAACCACAAGGCAGAGCTCCCACGTACAGACGCTGGTAATGCAAACAAAAGCTCCTTTAGAGAAGTTCCCTGCTCCACACTCCACAGGCGCAACACTCCAGTCTGCAAATGTTCAAAGAGTGAGCTAGACAGTATGGAAAGTGTTTCCCAGCGGAAAACGAGAGCTGAACCGGGAAGGGAAGGGGACGGAGTGATACTGAAGGAGACAGACAGGGAGGTTTGTTTTATTTATATTTGCCTTGTTTAGAACGACCTTCTAACGAAAGTGTAACCTCTCTCAAAAGAGTTTAAAACTCAAAACCAGACAGCTCCACCTGCCTAACCCAGACAAAACTAGAATGAAGCCTGAGCCAGGACGACAGTGTGGATCGGTCACTAACGATGCTATTTCCTTTCATGAACATGCATATGAAAAAGTATCCGTCACTGTAGAGATGAATGTTTATACACAGACCGCAGTCGTGGGATCAGCACCTAGGTGAAGCAAGTGTTCCTGGCCCCCCATGGTCCCCTCACACACCCTCCAGCCACTGCCACCTCCAGGAAGCTACCATCCTGACGTCACTGAATCTTTTTTGCCACTAACAATGATCTTTCTACTCTTCCTCAATTCCTTATGAAGAAGGCAGATTTGGGGAACTCATTTCTTTCCCACTTTTCCAGATTAAGAAAACAGAAACAATCACTTTCCATTCAAAAAATGTTTAGGGAGCACCTTCTGTGTGTCAGGTATGAAAACTAAGATAACAAAATTTTTCATCCCATCACAAAAGTAATGGATGAACAATGAAAAGAAAGCCACAATATTTAAAGAAACATGGTACCACCTATTAAAAGTAATTTATCATAAGATTACTTAGGACAAAAAAACTATTGGACGTGAAAAGCCAGAGGAAAGTCACCTTGGCTTGGGACAATTTTGTGAGATGACTCATTAGGAGATTAATACTTCAAAAAAAAAAAGAATCTTAGAGTGAAAAAAGACTTCAGAAGAAGCCTTCCTCCCAAAGCAAGAATCTGTTGCAACCTACCACTGAGAAGCAGGTATCCAGCTTCTACTGAACACCTCCCAAATTAGGGAGTTTATTATTTTTGGGGGGAACCCATGTTAGAGAAACATGGTATGAAAGCGTTCTTTCTCGCATGATTTCCTTCTAGCTGCCCTCCCTCAACAGACTGAGTACCTCTTCCACATTCTAGTCCTTAAGTACTTGAAGACAGGACTTTCCTGGTGGTCTAGTGGTTAGGCATCCACCTGCCAATGCAGTAGACATGGGATGGATCCCTCACCCAAGAAGATTCCACATGGTGTGAAGCAACTAAGCACAGCCCTGCAACTACTAAGCCCACAAGCACCGAGAGCCTGTGCCCTGTAAGAGGAGAAGCCACCCCAGCGAGAAGCCCGCACGGCACAACTAGAGAGCAGCCCCGGCTCGCAGCAACTGGAGAAAGCCCAAGCCCAGCAACGAAGACCCAGAGCAGCCAAAATAATAAATTTAAAAAAAACACAAAACTTGAAGACGGCTGTTCTGCTGCCGGCTATCATAGATGTCTTTTTTCCAGCCTGATCACCCTAGACACTCCACTCTTCTTTTCTGGACTCTGAGCACTCACCCATTCATTCACTCAATAAATACCGAACAACTCAACAGTGTAGGGCTTGGGATACAGCCATGGGAAAGACGGCCCTCTGCCACGAGGAGGGTAACATTTAGTGGGAAAAGCAAATGTTAAGCAGATAATTTCATATACACACACATACGCAAAACTGAACTAGGATGCATACTTGCAAAATCTTGTCAGTTGTGTCTGACTCTTTGTGATCCTATGGACTGTAGCCTGCCAGGCTCCTCTGTGCAGGCAAAAATACTGGCGTGGGCTGCCATGCCTTCTTCCAGGGGATCCTCCCGACCCAAGGATCAAACCCATCTCCTGCAGCTCCTGCATTGCAGGTGGATTCTTTACAGACTGAGCCACCGACCCCTTACTCTTCAAGGGTCCACTGAATTAAACTGGACAAATTAACTTTCTTTGGAAAAAATTCAAAGTAGGGGTCTATACACCATTTCACTTTTTACTCTATTTTACCCTGGGATGCTTTTCATCATATTATAAACCCTCTCCTCCAAAACTCTCTTATTAAGACTCTAGCTTGTCCATGACACTCACCTTCTACAACATCCCTCTTGTAATCACCGTCATTGTCACTATCCGTTGGCCGGTAATAGATATAAAATCCTTGGATGGGAGTGTTATTGTTACTCGATGGAATGTACTAGAAAAGAGAAGCAAAGACTTCTCAAAGACAAAAATAAATGTAACTTTTCCATCCATTAAGATTTATTTAACTGTGTGGCAACATTTTTGGAGCTTCATTTTATAGAAATCCTTGACAGCCATTTAAAGTTTAATTTAAAGGTATTCAAAGCTGTTGAGAGCATTTTAGCTTACCGCAGGGCTAAACAAAAATAAAGCACTATGTCTCACTAGGCTCAAAGACAAAAAAGTGCATTGGGCTCAAAAACAATAAAACATGAAATGGTGATTATGTTAATACTTGGATGAGAGCTGAAGAGACAATCATTTTATTTTTAGCCCTGCCCCCTGAGCCTGGATGGGAGGGGAATTTTGGGAATTTGGGGGAAGAATGGACATGTGTGTATGTACAGCTGAGTCCCTCTTTTATGCATCTGAAACTATCACACTGTTGATCAGCTATGAGTGTGTGTGTGCTAAGTCACTTCAGTTCAGTCGTGTCTGACTCTGTTCAACCCCATGGACTGTAACCCACCAGGCTCCTCGGTCCATGGGATTCTCCAGGCAAGAATACTGGAGTGAGCAGCCATGCCCTCCTCCGGGGGATCTTCCCGACCCAGGGACTAAACTCACATCTCTTATGTCTCCTGTTTTGGCAGGTGGGCTCTTTACCACTAGAGCGCCACCTGGGAGGCTCTAATCAGTTATACTCCATCATAAAATAAAAACTAAAACAAAACAAAACCTGCTCCTCTTATAATATATGCTCTTACACAAATTTGTGCCCCTCGATTTCCTCTTACTTAAAAGTTCAAAAACTTCCCATTCATAGTATCATGTCCTGATATTAAATTAACATGGCCACATCAGAAACTTCTGTCATTAGAGAAGATGTTTTACTTACCGTCCACTTTAGCATGATCTGAGTATCACTGACAGCTTCTGTGTATGCGATGTGAGGTCCAGTTATTGGACGGTTAGAAAAGCGATTGGGGAACCCAGCCACCTGATACGGACGAGAAGCTGAACTCCGAAAACTCTCACCATAATGGTTGATAGCAATGACCCTAAATTTGTATGTTGAACCTTTCGAGGGAGGGAAAAGAAAAACAGAATTTAAGGGACAATATTCAAAATACAACAATCGTACTTAAGTATCTCGCTGCAATAACAATGACACGCTCTAAAGCCTAGATAGTGAATATTATTTCAACCCACTTGCCACTCCGCTGGTATTACATGTGTTCATTACGTGTGTTCAAGATTCCAGTACCTTACTGGGAGTACCTAGGAGAGACAGATGCTGTTCCTCATGGAAGGAAGCAAGGAGAGAAGAGAAAAGAGCACATTTCTCTTTCAACATCCTGTTCTAAAGTCATACCCATCAAATACAGGACTAGCTGGTGGTGATGATGGTGATGTTTAGTCACTAAGTCGTGTTCCAGTCTTTGCAGCCCCATGGACTGCAGCCCACCAGGCTCCTCTGTCCATGGGATTTCCCAGGCAAGAATACTGGAGTGGGTTGCTGAAACTATTGGGTTGGCCAGAATATTTATTTGAGTTTTTCTGTAAGAACATAGGAAAAATCCGAATGAACTTTGTGGCCAACCCAAGATGGGTTTTGGTTTTTTTTTTTTTTTTTCACTTTGAAAGAAACAACTGAAGCAAAGTTTAACACAGGGAATACAGTTATGAAGAGGCACTGTGTGGCTGATCACAGATGTCACTCTGCTCCCTCTAATAAGAGGATAAGAAAGATCAGATTTAAGCTACAACAGAAGGTATTTGTTTGGCTTAGATATTAAGAACTTAAAAAAAATGTTTCTGAAAATCTGAATGTAAAGAATAAATTAGACCCCTAAAGCAAGTTTCCCAAAGCTCAAAAATAACCCCTGAGCTTCTAAACAGTCTTTTTTATCTAGAAAATGTTACTTAGCTTTGCCCATATTTAAAACGGCCACCTTCTCCCAACTGTACTTACATATTCCTGAGCTCCTCCTGTTACCTGTCAGACAAACATGGGTTTTTGCTGCTAAAGTACATTTAAAAGTCCATCAACAAAAACAGTCATGAAACCCAAACAAACAGAAGTAAAGAAAGCTGATTTGTGATTAGTGCTTTCCTCTTTTATGGGTTGTTTCATATATTAGGGGTTCTGGATGGGCTTCCCTGGTGGCTCAGATGGTAAAGAATCCGCCTGCAATGCAGGAGACCTGGGTTTGATCCCTGGGTTGGGAAGATCCCCTGGAGGAGGGCATGGCAACTCCAGTATTCTAGCCTGGAGAATCCCCATGGACAAAGCAGCCTGGTGGACTACAGTCCATGGGATCACAAAGAGTCAGACACGACTGGGCAACTAAGCACACAGGGCGTCTGGAGAAGCTCCCCTGCTGCTGAAACAAAGAGGCGTTGAATGTTGTCTCATATTCATAAAACAAAGTAGTGGGTTTAACCATGCTAAGATGCAACATCAGATCAATTGTAGTCAAATAACAAGCAATTTTCCTCTTAAAACATTCATTCATAGCAGAATACACACACATACTCACACAGAAAGATGTCATCACAACCCTACTTCCATTCACTTGCAGTTAGAAATAGTCTAAAGCCCAGAAATAAAGACTAGGTTAAGTCAATCATGGTATACTTCCACAGTAGATACACAGTTATTAAACACTGAGTTCTGAAGAATCATTACTTATACTATAACATGAGAAAAGGGGGGTCATAAGACAATATTTACGCGTGATTCCACTTTGTATTAGAAAGGAAAAAAGACTAGAAAGAAATACAACATAATACAAACAATGGTTATCTCTAGGTGGGTGGGTTTGGGGTGACTATCCTCTTTTTATATTTTGCTTTCAAATACAATGTTGTTTTTTATACAATAAGCTCACATTACTTTAACAATTAGAATATACAATTATTACAAATATGTATTTAGGGATTTCCCTGGTGGTCCAGTGGTTAAGACTTCCCAATGCAGGGACACAGACTGGATCCCTGGTCAGGAAACTAATATCTTGCATGCAGTAGGCACGGTCAAAAATAAATAAATAAAAGACAAATATGCATCTAAAGTCAGCATTGCTGGCCTAACACAAAATGTTTGAATATTACTACCTGGCTCTAAACTACGAACTTCCACAGAAAGCTTAGAAGGAGGGATGTCTTCAGCTGCCACCAGCCAATCACTAGTCCTCATCCGTTTATATTCGACCTTGAAGGCAGTGATTGGAGAGCCCCCGTTGGCCCGAGGAATCCACGTGACATAGACAGACGTCTCTGACGCAGTGGAGATAGTAGGCCGGTCAGGCGCTTCTGGGACTGAAAACGGAAACATTCATTTCGATAACCCTCCGCATCAGAGATGAGAATTACTCAAATGAACCGAAAAGGATAAATCCCAAACATCACTTTATTAAAGGCTCTTCACCAAAACTCTTCCCAGAGTTAATAACATTATGATTTTCTTTCTGTCCTCTGAAATGTTCATGTGCAATGAAACAGGAAGTGGTAGGAAAAGTGAGATAATTTATAAACTTGATAAGAATCTCTGAAAATCTGAAAGTTAATGAGTATGATCG
Organism: Neotragus moschatus; assembly: GCA_006410615.1. Lineage (NCBI taxonomy): Eukaryota > Metazoa > Chordata > Mammalia > Artiodactyla > Bovidae > Neotragus > Neotragus moschatus. The sequence continues at coordinate 153,700 of SJYA01003263.1, forward strand.
CTGAGTCATGCTAAAACGATATAAGTAATTATTATTTGGTGCTTCAAGTCTGACTGTGGTAATAATTTACAGTAAATTTTCAAAATGATGTGTTATTCAAGTGGCTTTATCCAGCCGAGCTATAGAAAACAGATTCAGCCAACAGTCTATAGATTGTTCTGTTTATTAGCTATTATGATCATAGCCTGTCAATAATCAGCAATGTAGCTATTACTATTATGTTAAGTATCCTAACACACTTCAAGGCTACAGGAATGCTAGTCCAAAAAACAGACTGCAAGCAGTAAATAGAGATAAACTGAAACAGTAAAATCAATACTGATAAAAATGGGAAGGGAGAACCACTGCTCAGGATGAAAGTGGGAAGACAGATTCACAGTTAGATAAAGACAAGTGTTATCAGGAAACAGACAATCCACGTGATCAGCCACGTGAACCCAACACCTGGCAGCTCTCGGTTAGCATGGCCAAGAGGAGGGATGTCCCAGCCATAGACGAGACGGTCCCGATGCTATGGCAGGTGGAAACCTCAGGAGTAAGTTCATCAGCCATTTAAACTATGTAGCCAACACGTGTCCCTAAGTGCTGGCTGAGCAATCTGGTGGTTATAACTGGCTTCCCACCTGGTCCCTACAGAGCAAGGGTGCTGACAGAAACAACCCGGGCTGTACAACAGTTCGGAAGTCGTGAACTGCCACCTACTTTACAGCAATCACCTGTGAGCTCTTTCAGAATGAGCTGGTTACCAAGGCCGGCTGCCCTTCCACACGCTAACTGTCATGTTTCTAGAGCTAGAACAAGGAGGACCAGCTCTGGACCACGGTTCCATTGTTGTTGTTTTAGTTGCTAAGTCATGTCTGACTCTCTGCAACCCCATGGACTGTAGCCTGCCGGGCTCCTCTGTTCGTGGGATTTCCCAGGCAAGGATACTGGAATGGGTTGCCATTTCCTTCTTCAGGGGATCTTCCCAACCCAGATATCAAACCCATATCTCCTGCATCAGCAGGTGGATTCTCTTTTGCTGAGCCACCAGGGAAGCGTCCACGGTTACATTACTTCAGTGAATTACTCAGGAAGCCCTGCCTCTGTCTAGCCTGGGTCTGGCCTCCACCAACACCCCTCTGTCTCAACATCTCTTCAATCTGAACACAAACACATAACAAAATAATGTTGCAAATGGTGCCTGTCTGAAGGAATTTATGGCATTTTAAAAACAAATTGTCTAATGGATGAAAAGAGGAACACATTCAAAGCAGGCAACTTGGCATATACTTACTGTATTCCTTTCAAGTTAGAAAGCAATGGAAACAGAACGAATAGAAGTTAGTGAATTTCTCTTTTAATATGAAGATAACAACTTCCTTTGTTGATTCACATGAGGTCAAAACTCATAAAGAATACCACAGACCAAGCAGAAAAAGAACGTTATCGGGGGAAAAGTCCCTAAAGAGAAGCATACCATCAATACCTAAAAGAAACGGCAAGTGAAAGGAGATAAAGAATACTGCTCTTGGAGTCTAAGTATCTGACTGTGGATAGCAGTTCCACCACTCTCTGGGTGACCTTAGGCAAGTTCCATAACCCCCTTGAGTCCCAGTTTCCTGATTTGTAATATGCTGATGCTCCCCTTCCTCACAGGGTTATTGTGAAGATTAAATAAAGCCTTTCTTTATGGTTATCTCTGCTTGGATAACACCAAACTCATGATTGCCAGCACAGAATCCATAACCTTCAGCAACAAATTCTTATCACCTATCTTGGTACATGGCTCAAGTTGCCCAAGTCACCGTATTTCTTGCTTTCGTTCAGTGAGGATTCAGTTCCCCTCATCTCTTGTCTGTGTCCTTCTCCATCCACACTGTCACTGTCTGTATTTCCAAGCCTCATCTGATCCCACTCCCCCATCCCATCTCTAAAATCCTTCAGGCTTCTTCACAGCTTTTAGGGGAAGACTGAATCTTCAAGGACACCAAACAAGGCAACTGCTTTCCTCCCCCACTGTAGCATGATTCCCCACAGCACTAAATAAAATCTCTGGATCTCTAAATGAAATACAACATGTCCTTCACCTGTCTCTGCATGAGAGGTCTCTGCCCAGAACTGTTTCTCCTGCTTCTTCATTCAGCTATAACATTCTTGCCTCTGAAGCTTAGCTTAGGGAACATCCCTTGTCGTCAGCCAATGGGGCTCATTCCTATCAAGTAAGTGATTTAGATAAATCTCTCGTGAAATGTTTGATTCCACGGTAGAATCAAAAGCATCGTTGCTGGCTGATCTGTCTATCTTCCCTGCTATATTGGTATTGGTTTCGCTGTCTGCATCATCTCCTATACTGTAGGCCTCTCCAAGGGCAAGATTTATTTGATCTCTGCTGCTCCAGCACTTAGTACTGCGCGTCAGTTCATGAGGTTTCTGTTCTCCTGATCTCAGAGGTGAAAGGACTCAAGAAAAAGCAGCTCATGATACTGAAGACGCAGAGGCACTCCACAGAGGCGATCAAATGTTATGATTGCTTCTGTCTGAGACCAACTCATGGAAGACTATAAAAGTAGGGAAGAGAAGCTTGAGAATTCCTAGGGCTCAGTAATAAAATGTTAAGCCTTCCCTAGATCACAAAAAGCACATTATGTTGTAACGGGAGAATTCATGTATGATTAAATACTAAAAAGAAGTCTTTTAAAAATCTTATTGCTATGACATCTAAACACTCTAAGATCAACATGATACAACAATAAAGCTGAGAATGACATGTAATCATTCAATAAAAAACTAAGTCATACTATAGGTACCATGACATATTTTGACAAATCATTAAAAAAAAAAACAAGTTCATGGTTCCAATGTAAATTTGGTTTCTGTGCCAGAGAGGAGACAGAAAAATCCTTTTTGTGAGTTATAAAAACTTAGTACCATAACACTTGAAATCTGAGTTTATTACTTTGAATATCAATCATGGTACTGGGTATTCAAGATTTCAAATTCAAGACATTTAAAAATGGTTGAAATAAAACCTAAAAGAGTTATAATGGTAGGATATAATTTGAATAATAAATATCCTGTCCCACTCCACCCCCTAATAACCTGAAACAGGTCAGTTACATTTGGAAACAAACAGAATGAATAAGTGAAGAATCTTCTCTTTACCTCCACTATGCCTAGAGGCATCTGTGAGTACCACTCCGAAGTTGTCTGCAGCCTCTGAAACAACAGGGCGCTTAGGGATCCCCACAGGTGGAGAGGAGGCCTGGGTATTTTTGGATGATGCTGTTTTCTCTAGAAAGGTATAATAAAACATAATATAATACAAATAAGCTTCTAAGTATAAGTAAGAAAAGATACTATGAAATTCAACTGACATATAAATAGATGAACTTATCTGTTACAGGGTCTAAATTTAAAACCTATCTTGTAATTACTTAGCTAATATGAGGAATTAACTTGAAAAGTTATTTTGTCTTTTTCTAGTACCTATAACAAAAATGTGTCTCTCTTCACCAGGATAGCTTTAATCTACACACATAAAAAATGACACAAATGAAAAAGCCAAATGACTAAAGGTTTTCAAACTATTCACCCACTTTTATTTTTACAGTGCATATTTCTTAATTATGATGCAGAAAATCCATTATTTAAGAGCTTCTGTTAAGTTTCTTCATGCAAAAGCTGTCATGCCATTTTAAAATTTCAAGGGGCGAAAAATGAAATTGAGTGATTATTTTAGAACTGAAATACACGCTCATTATTCAGTAATTGCAGGTCAGACTGTATAAATAAGGACTAATTATGGGTAATAAGTCAAAATACATTTCAAATAAGAAATACTCACTATTTTTCTGTCCAGACACAGTAATTAAATAAAAGGATCTTTTTCAAAAGTCAGTAGACAATTTCTTTCCAATCATGAGAACTCCTTTCCAACACTGTGCCACACCAAAAACTCTTGTATCCAATTCCCGTCTCGGCTCATAGAAGTCTTTTTGTTCATTTATGGCCAACCTGCGATGGCACCTTTTTAAAATTATTTATTTTATTTATTTATGACAGTGCTGGGTCTTTGCTGCTGTACAGCCTTTTCTCTAGTTGTGGCGAGTAGGGGCTACTCTGTAGCTGTGGTGGCTTGGCTTCTCTTGTTCACGGGCTTCAGGGCACAGGCCTCAGCAGTTGCGGCACGTGGGCTCAGTGGTTGCGACTCCTGGGCTCTGGAGCACAGGTTCCCCAGTTGTGGAGCGTGGGTTTAGCTGCTCCGAACCATGTGGGATCTTCCCAGTCAGGGACTGAACTCGTGTCTCTTGCACTGGCAGATGGATTCTTTACACTGAGCCACCAGGGAAGCCCTGAAATGGCATCTTTTCACTCAAGCTGCCCTCACAAACTGGGTGGGCTTCCCTTGTAGCATAGTCGACTGCAATGCAGGAGACCCAGGTCTGACTCCTGGGTCTGGAAGATCCCCTGGAGGGAGGGCGTGGCAACCCAGTCCAGTACTCTTGCCTGGAGAATCCCATGAACAGAGGAGCCTGGCAGGCTTACAGTCCATGGGGGTCTCAAAGTTGAACATGACTGAGCGACTAAACCACCACCTCCACCCTCACAAGCTGCCCCACAGAAGACTGTCCCCTGGCATCTTGTCTTGCCTAGACCATGTCAGATCTGGTCCCTCCCTATCCCTTTGCCCTCCTCCAATCTATCCTCACCCTACAGTCAGCATGGCCCTACAGCCAGCATTGAAACACATAAGCGGCAGCGTCACAACTCTGCTCAAAACTCTCCAATGCTCCCAGTTCACTCAAGGTCGAAGTGGGTGTCCCTGCAGGTTGGACAATGTGCTGGCGATCATCCACCTCCCTGAGCATTCTCCCCTCCCCACTTACTTTACCCCCATCACTGTGGCCCTTCCGGGCTCCTTGGAAACACCCAGCACACCCACTTGCTATCCTCTCTACTGGGATAGTCTAGCCCCAGATACTCACATGGGTTTCCACATACCTCCTTAAAGTTCTGCCCTGCCGTCAACTGCTCAGTTCTCTGGCCACCTGTTCAAACTGTAAGAACCACTACTGCCCCATGTGCTTGCACGCTAAGTCGTTTTAGTTGTGTCTGACTCTTTCTAACCCTATGGACTGTAGCCCACCAGGCTCCTCTGTCCATGGGATTCTCCAAGCAAGAACACTGGAGTGGGCTGCCATTTCCTCCTCCAGGGGGTCTTCCCGACCCAGGGATCAAACCCACGGCTCTTAGGTCTCCTGCATTAGCAGGTGGATTCTTTACCACTAGCACCACCTGAGAAGCCCATGCTACACCCATCCCTTAATTTATTTCTCTTGTTAACACTCACCACCTACTAATGTTCTGATGACTTATGTGTAAACTTCTCCCAACTAGAATGGAAGCTCCATGACAGCAAAGGAGTATTATCTATTTTGTTTACTGCCTGGCACTGAGAAGTCATTCAATAAATATTAGCTGAACTGAAATTTTGCCTTGAGTTGGCATTTATGTGTATGTCTTACCTTCCTTAGCAAAGTAGAAGCTCTGTCAGGATGGATCTTGTCTTGTTTATCCTTGTTTTCCCTGTGTCCCTTACCCTAATGCCTTACCTATCATAAGCTCTCAAAAATATCTGTGAAATGCTAGATGGACTGGAAGAATACAACCATCTAAATGTGGCCCCAAGAGGTACTATAATAGGTTTTATTTTCTAAATTTATATATAAGAAAGTCTGCTACCCCCAAATGACACTAATTATTAAAAAGTGACATCAACACAGCCAACTCCCTCCTCTTAAGGAAGATTATACTCACCTTTGCTGGTTCGGAAGGTGAGCATGGCAGGCTGTCCTTCCCCGGCGGCACTCCTCGCCACCATCAAAACTTCGTAGAGACTCGATGGCTCCAGTTCCGTTAAATGGAGCTCATTCTCACTTCCTGGGACTCGAACTGTGTGCCAGTTTCCCACGACACCAACACCATCCTCCAGCTACCCAAGCGAAAACAAGGCATTTTTCAAAAACGGAGACGTAGGGCAGAAAAATCTTTCCATTTCAATTGGATAAAAACTAGAAGTCCTTCAACTCCAAAATGAATCTGGGGAAGCGATGCACCGTCAAAAGTGGAAGAGATACAATGCCTCTTCCAATTAAGATCTAGAAGGTGACCTGTAGTGAGAAGTTTGGGATTCTCACTGTTTTTGAAAAAGGCTACTGCTCATCAGCTGCCACTAACTTATGGCCTCAAGGAAGTTACTTGATTACCCAGTCATTTCCTTTCCTGGTAATGGAAATGTTGCTCCTTTCTTATTGGACTAATGGGAGAATTAAATAAGTAAACAATAATATGTATTAATGATATATAATATACACAATACCTGATAAATCATAGTTCATGTTTATGTCTGTATAAATTATGCAATCATGCATTATATATTTCTAACAGTCTTGCTTCATTTTTTAATACTGTTTATTGAGTTGAACCAAAGAAAAAGAGATCCAATCTGTTATGCCTTCATTAATAAAACCAAGAGCCAACATTCATGGAAGTTTCCATGTGGACAGGATTACCAGTGAAACTTCCTTCATCTAGAATCATCAAGTTAAAAACAGTGAATAAACTTCCAAGTATCACTATGTTAATTTTTCCAGATATTAAAAATATTACTGTAGGAGAAATGGAGTGGGAGGCTGGAACAGCAGATGTAAGCTTTTACACATAGAATGGAAAAAAAACAAGGTCTTACTATATAGTATAGAGAACTAGATATTCAACATCCTATGATAAAATATAATAGAAAGGAATATTTTTTAAAAATGTATTATAAGGATAACTGAATCCCTATGCTGTACAGCAGTAATTAACATTGTGAATCAACTACACTTCAATTAAGAAAATACCTAAAGGATAAAAAAAAATTCCTATTAAATGATGGATACCAAAACATCTTGAATATAGAAAACTATTTTAAATACGAGTACATCTCCTCCCATTTCATCTACTAATCTCATTAAACAAAGAGGGGAGGATTTTTCATTTTGTTTTAATATAAGCCTGTGGATAAAAAAATATCATCTGAAAAATCAATTGAGACAGACCAACGTTTACCATAACAAATAACCAAACAATGAAAAATATTAATACAATTAGGAAGACAACTGGAAATTAAAATATTAATCAGAGATTATAATGGACAACTTTGTTCAAACAGTGGTTTCTAATAAGAAATTGTTTCTTCGCTAAGTAAACTGTCTTCCGCCACTTCACAGAGAGAAGGAATTACTTTTTAAAAAGCGGTTTATAAAGCTTTACACCCAAGGGGTTAAAATGTTTGATTAAAAAGGTTAAGAAGCAGGGAATCCCTGGCAGCCCAGTGGTTAGGACTCGAGGGGCTTTCGCTGTCAGGGCCAGGGTTCTATGCCTGGTTGGGGAAATAAGATTCCTCAAACCCCAAGGAATGGTCAGCAAAACAACTGTCAAGTTACTCGGTTCTTAAAATCCCCATCTGGGGGAGGTTATTTGTACTTCACTCTTACTGTTTTTATAAGACTGGTGAACCCAGCATAACTGCTGACTCTCTCCCAAACCCATCGGCCTGGGATACCCCTGTTCTGCTTCCTGCCACTCCACACGTGTGAAAGATAGCAAGCACGTGTTATACACAGGCTGCGAGGATGTGAGAAGAGAAAGATCATACACGACAAGACATTACCTTTCGATACTTCACGAAATAGGCATTGATGGGCAGCCCGCCGTCCTTTCCTGCCCTCCAGACCAGGCTGTAGGTGTCTGGCGTGTGTGTCTGAGGGGGGCTCAGAATGATGGGGGCATCAGGGACAGAGGTGCCACTAGCGTTTTTCTCTGATGATGATTCCTTGGCACTGGAATGTTCTTTCACCGGAAATGAGCTCAATAATCCAGCTTCTGAATCATCACTTTTATCACTCTGAGTGGGATCAGAAGACGTGACCATTTCTGCTTTGGTGTCTGTCTCGAAAGGAACTGCAGAGAAAGAGGAGACTGAAGAGATTCATCACTGCAGGGTCTGCCACACGTGCTGTCATCTAACACAGTGTCAGCACAATTTGAGCCCTAGTAGTTAAGACAGGTAGCATTTCAACTCGTAATTCATGGAGACAGCTAATCTCCAGTTGCTGTGGTTGTCATTCAGTCACTAAGTCATGTCTGACTCTTTGCAACCCCATGGACGGCAGCACACCAGGCTTCCCTTTCCTTCACTATCTCCTGGAGTTTGCTCAAGTTCATGTCCCTTGAGTCGGCGATCCTATCTAACCATCTCATCCTTTGTCATCCCCTTCTCCTCCTGCCCTCAATCTTTCCCAGCACCAGCGTCTTTTCCAAGGAGTCAGCTCTTCACATCAGGTGGCCAACATATTGGAGCTTCAGCTTCAGCATCACTCCTTCCAATGAATATTCAGAGTTGACTTCTTTTAGGATTGACTAGTTTGATCTCCAGTAGCTATCTACTATTCATGACGGAGCAAATTAATTTTCTGAAAACGCAGTTCTACAATGTAGTAGTTAAGTAGCTAGTACTAGTGCTAAATTGCTTTAGTCGTTTCTGACTCTGTGACCCTGTGGACCATAGTCCACCAGATTCTGTTCAAGGGATTCTTCAAGCAACAATACTGGAGTGGGTTGACATTTCCTCCTCCAGGGGATTTTCCCAACATAGGAATCGAACCCAGGTCTCTGATGTGAAAGGATGCTCTTTTCCCCTTCTCTCTGCTAGCATTCCCTCTTTTACAACAACTTGCTAGTGTAACCTCTGAAGATTTTAAGTTGGCAAACAAGGAACTTTTACTCTAATTGGTAAATGAAACATAATGAGTAATGCATTCCCTTGGGAACAAAATAACACAAGTAGCAAAGAAAAGATTGAGTTAGACCATTACCTACTGGGTAGCTAGTCCCCAAAGGTCCCTTAGTATTAACACCCTTGGGCAGTCCCCGCCTATGCTGAATCGAGCTACCCCGTGAGTGGCATTAATCAATGCCAAGCCCAAGAGAGGCTGTGGTCTTCCAGGCTTAAGCCTTAAGAAGGTCTGGCACCCCTACCAGAGCGCTACCACATACAGACGTCCCAGCTAGCCTTGGAGAAAAGTGACCAGGGAAGGGACAGAGGGAGGAAGGGAGAGAAACAGAGAGGGGCGGGAGGGAGAGGGGGGCATGCGGGTGGAGTCTGGCCCTCACAAAGATGCCGCACGTGTGAGTGGAGCCACTTCGGCAGTTCCAGCCCCAGGTGCTATCTCATTACAAAGGTCTACGAGACCCCAAGCAAGGTCCATGAGACCCCAAGCAAGGTCCACAGAATGGCCCACTTTATCCAGTTAACCCACAGACCTGTAAGGTAATAAAGGACCTGTTAAGTTGTTCATCAGATATAACTATCCCCAAAGATGGTTTTTCCAGTAGTCATGTGAAAGTTGGAGCATAAAGAAGGGTGAATGCTCAAGAAGTGATGCTTTTGATGCTTTTGAACTGTGGTGTTGGAGAAGACTCCTGAGAGTCCCTTAGACAACAAGGAGATCCAGCCAGTCAATCCTAAAGGAAATCAATCCTGAATATTCATTGGAAGGACCGACGCAGAAGCTGAAGCTCCAATACTCTGGCTACCTGACGCAAAGAACCGACTCATTAGAAGAGACCCTGATGTTGGGAAAGACTGAAGGCAGGAAAAGACGAGAACAGAGGATGAGACGGTTGGATGGCATCACCAACTCAATGGACATGAGTTTTCGAAAACTCCAGGAGATGGTGAAGGACAGGGAAGCCTGGCATGCTGCAATCCATGGGGTCGCAAAGAGTCAGACATAAGTGAGCAACTGAAGAACAACAAAAGGTGACAGCTTAACACACGGGCTTCCCTGGTGGCTCAGATGGTAAAGAATCTGCCTGCAATGCAGGAGACTCGAGTTCGAACCCTGAGTCGGGAAGATTCCCTGGAGAAGGGAATGGCTACCCACTCCAGTATTCTTGCCTGTAGAATTTCATGGACAGAGGAGCCTGGTGGGCTACCGTCCATGGGTTGCAAAGAGTCAGACAAGACTGAGCGACTAACACTTTCACTGCATACAACAACAGATGACTAACTACCTCTACTATACTCGGAAGACAAGACACAGACGAGAGGGAGGAAATGAAGCAAGACTAGCAAAGGTAAAGGAAGAATTTACTTGTTTCCAATTTTTTTTTTTCTGGATAAAATGGAAGGTTGGCTTAAGAAACTGCCAGTCTATATCATAGTAAGCGCAATAATAAAAAGGCAAATACCAACAGGATAACACTTATATGCAGACTCTAAAATATGACACAAATGAATTTATCTACAGACACAGAGAACAGACTTGCGGTTGCCAAAGGGAAAGTGGGGTGGAGGAGGAATGGACTAGTCGCTTGGTGTTACCAGAGGTGCAAAGTATTATATATAGAACAGATAAACAAGGTCCTTCTGTATAGCACAGGGAACTATATTCAACAAACTGTAATAAACCAGAATGGAAAAGAATATGAAAAATGTATTACCCAGTTCAGTTCAGTTGCTCAGTCATGTCCGACTCTTTGCGACCCCATAAATCGCAGCACGCCAGACCTCCCTGTCCATCACCAACACCTGGAGTTCACTCAGACCCACGTCCATCGAGTCAGTGATGCCATCCAGCCATCTCATCCTCTGTCGTCCCCTTCTTCTCCTGCCCCCAATCCCTCCCAGCATCAGAGTCTTTTCCAATGAGTCAGCTCTTCGCATGAGGTGGCCAAAGTACTGGAGCTTCAGCTTCAGCATCATTCCTTCCAAAGAAATCCCAGAGCTGATCTCCTTCAGAATGGACTGGTTGGATCTCTTTGCAGTTCAAGGGACTCTCAAGAGTCTTCTCCAACACCACACTTCAAAAGCATCAATTCTTCGGCGCTCAGCCTTCTTCACAGTCCAACTCTCACATCCACATATGACNAGTCTTTTCCAATGAGTCAACTCTTTGCATGAGGTGACCAAAATATTGGAGTTTCAGATTCAGCATCAGTCCTTCCAATGAACATCCAGGACTGGTCTCCTTTAGGATGGACTGGTTGGATCTCCTTGCAGTCTAAGGGACTCTCAAGAGTCTTCTCCAACACCACAGTTCAAAAGCATCAATTCTTCGATGCTCAGCTTTCTTCACAGTCCAATTCTCACATCCATACATGACCACTGGAAAAACCATAGCCTTGACTAGACAGACCTTAGTTGGCAAAGTAATGTCTCTGCTATCTAGGTTGGTCATAACTTTTCTTCCAAGGAGTAAACGTCTTTTAAGTTCATGGCTGCAATCACCATCTGCAGTGATTTTGGAGCCCCCCAAAATAAAGTCTGACACTGTTTCTACTGTTTCCCCATCTATTTCCCATGAAGTGATGGGACCAGATGCCATGATCTTCGTTTTCTGAATGTTGAGCTTTAAGCCAACTTTTTCACTCTCCTCTTTCACTTTCATCAAGAGGCTCTTTAGCTCCTCTTCACTTTCTGCCATAAGGGTGGTGTCACTACATATCTGAGGTTATTGATACAAGCGGGCCCTCACTAGATGCCACATCCACTGGGGCCTTCCTGTTGGACACAGCATCCAGAGCTGTGAAAAATATAGTGTATCTGTTGTTAGTAAATCACCCAGTTTATATTTTCATTATAGCCATCAGAACAGATGAAGACAACCTCTTACGTTCTATGCAAGACTTAGAACTGGACAATAAGAGTGCTGCATCCCCTGGTGACAGTATGGAGCAGTACAGCAGAGTGGCGAACGCCTCAGGCTCTGGAGGTAGGCGTGTGACATTCATAGCAGCTTAAAATCTCTCCAGCCGTCTTCTCCATGGTTTGATAGTTCCCTTCATTATGAATTTCCCTTTCCCAAAGTAGCATAAAAACAAAAGCATCCTCCCCTGTAGCTAGTGAAGATATGTGGCTTGAACGATACCAGTTTGCTGTATCCAGCAAGACCTTGACTCAGAAATGAGCTATAGGATACAGGCTGGTTCCAAAGTACTTGTCTACTGGTTCCAGAGTGAATGGCAGAAGCCAACTGTTTTTAGGATCAGCAGTGGCAACAATAGCTTGATTTATCCACTTCTTGAGTGTGATGCTTAGAAAATCATGACTCAGACAAAGCTTCAAAAGTGGCTGACTCAGCTTAAAGGTCTGGCTATAAGACCTAACTCAGGTGTTTCCTCTATGATACTTTTCCTGACTCTGGTGGATCAATTTCATGCTCCTTTGTGTCTTCCTTTAACAGTGATCATTATTTTCATGATATTGATAATTTTATACTGGTTAGAAGCTTATATGTAAACATGATCAGCACTGAGAATATTATATACAAGGGGACTCTGACACATAATTGGCAATAAATCTAATGGAGACATCTTTTATTCTGCTATATTTGTTGATGATGCAGATCATAAACATGTATGTAAAAATTCCCTGTAGGACTTGTTATAGTGTATATTCCGGAGCTCTGCTCAGAGATTCTGTTTCATTTTGGCTGAGGGAGTGCCCAGGAATCTGCATTTAAATGGTCCTTCAGGTTATACTGAGTGCAAGTGGTCCACTGGCCATACTTTAATAAACACTGAACTATCCTTGAACTCCTCACACATCTTTCATCCTTATTTATTTCATTCATCGTGTTAGCCCAGTGCCTGGTATATAGTATGTACTACGTTTTCATTGTTCAGTTGCTAAGGCGTATCCAACTCTTTGTAGTCCCACAGACTACAGCACACCAGGCTTCCCTGACCTTCACTGTCTCCCGGGGGTTTGCTCAGATTCATGTGCCCTGAGTCGATGATGCTATCTAACCACCTCATCCTCTGCCATCCTCTTCTCCTTTTGCCTTCAATCTTTCCCATGATCATGGTCTTTTCCAGTGAGTTGGCTCTTTGCATCAGGTGGCTTCAGCTTCAGCATCATTCCTTCCAATGAATTGGAAGGAATTCAGTATTGGAGCTTCAGCTTCAGCATCAGTCCTTCCAATGAATATTCAGTGTTGACTTCCTGTAGGATTAACTGGTTTGATCTCCTTGCTGTCCTAGGGACTCTCAAGAGTCTTCTCCAGCATCACAATTCAAAAGCATCAATTCTTTGATGCTTGCCTTTCTTTATGGTATAACTCTCACATTTGTACATGACTACTGGAAAAACCGTAGCTTTGTCTATATGGACCTTTGTTGGCAATGACGCAGTCTAGGTTTGTCATAGAAGCAAGCGTCTTTAAATTTCATGGCTGCAGTCAACATCCACAGTGATTTTGGAGCCCAAGAAAATAAACTCTGTCACTGTTTCTACTTTCTGCCCGCTTTGCAATGAAGTGATGGAACCAGATGTCATGATCTTAGTTTCTTGAATGTTGAGTATTAAGCCAGCTGTTTCACTCTCCTCTTTCACTTTCATCAAGAGGCTTTTTAGTTCCTCTTCACTTTCTGCCATTACAGTGGTATTATCTGCATGCCTGAGGTTGTTGATATTTCTCCTGGCAATCTTGATTCCAGTTTGTGATTCATCCAGCCTGGCATTTCACATGATGTACTCTGTATATAAGTTAAATAAGCAGGTTGACAATATACAGCTCTGATGTACTCCTTTCCCAATTTTGAACTGGTCCGTTGTTCCATGTAAGGTTCTAACTGTTGCTTCTTGACCTACATACAGATTTCTTAGGAGACAGGTAAGATGGTCTGGTATTCCCATCTCTTTAAGAATTTTCCACAGCTTGTTGTAATTCACAGTTGAAGACTTTTGTGTAGTCAATGGAGCAAAAGTAGATTTTTTTTCTAGAATTCTCTTGCTTTCTTTATGACCCAACAAATGTTGGCAATTTGATCTCTTGTTCCTCTGCCTTTTCTATATCCAGCTTGTACATCTGGAAAATCTTGGTTCACATACTCCTGAAGCATAGCTTGAAGGATTTTGAATATAACTTTACTAGTATGCAAAATGAGTGCAATTGTGTGGTAGTTTGAGCATTCTTTGGCATTGCCTTTCTTTGGGATTGGAATGAAAACTGACCTTTTCCAGTCCTGTGGCCACTGCTGATTTTTCCAAATTTGCTGGCATATTGAGTGCAGCACTTTAACAGCATCATCTTTTAGGATTTGAAACAGATCAGCTGGAATTCCATCACTTCCACTTTGTAGTAATGCTTCCTAAACCCCTCTTTACTTCACACACCAGGATGTCTGCTCTGAGTGAGTGACTACACCATCATGGTTATCTGGGTCATTAAGACCTTATTTGTATAGTTCTGTGTATTTTTGCCACCTCTTCTTAATCTCTTTTGCCTCTGTTAGAGCCATACCATTTCTGTCCTTTTTTGTGCCTATCTTTGCATGAAATGTTCCCTTGATATCTCCAATATCAAGGTACATATCATAAATACGTACTGTAAGTATTTGCTTAATGACTGAATTTGTTCATTGCGTGATAAATGGTAAAGGACAGAAATATAGAAAACAGTGACACTATTTATTTTCTTCAAAAAGCTGAGGATTCTTTGGAACCAAAGAAGCAAATAATATCCTTCCATACAGTGATTCAGCAGCTTCTCTAAGGGTCAAACTTCTGTTTTGGTGGATTTCCTACCAAAGTTAGGATTCATTTTCCATGCATGGTCAAACATAAGATACTACATACTGACTTTTGATTCACATTTATTGAGGGAAAGTATACCCTTCTGGCATGTTTATCACTAATGAGGGTGTCTTTTTCCAGAGCGTTAGTGCTTGTCTTCTGGCAGGACTTCCCCTTCTAGCCCTCCCCTCTTTGATACCATCTCTTGGTGACAGGAGCTGAAGTTTGTGAAAAACATTATTTTTGAAATAGTACGTTCTAAGACACAATTTTGTATTGAAGATGTGCAGATAACAACCGCAGGGCTCAAATGAAAGCTCAGTTATTTGTTTTTTGCCTGAGTTTGACTAGTTAGCATGATAACAGAGCCAACAGCAAGTGAACATGGTTTAGCAAGAAAAGAGAAGGATCAGGAACAAGGATCTGTTGCTCCCAGCACTGAGTAGATGCAGTGCGCCACAGGGCTGGCCAAGGAGGTCTTGCACTGTTCACTTCCAGGTGTGGGAGTTCTGACTTTCATGCAGTGTCTTGTTTCGATGACATCTCTTGCAGAAAGATTTTCTCAGTTTTCTCCCATTTGCATCCAGAAGGATCTTGCCGTCCTCAGAACCTCTATCTCATGGTTGTTTGTGTGAATCCTATGTTTTTTTTTCTTTCTGTAGAACTGTTAGCATTCTGAGGGCCAGGGACCCCTACTAAATAAGGGCTCTATAAAAATGTGAATGAGCCATTGTCAAAGGGTACATGTTTCTCTGTGAATTGAAGGACTGGGACAAGTGTGTTAAAATGTATTTTGAGAGAGTTTTGGTGGGGCTTGGGGAAAGGTGAGAATAGAGAGCTTCTAGTAATTGGTGCTGTATCCATTTAATGGAATACTAAATGACAATGAAGAGAAGAATTTTTTCAATGGGTATAAATGGATCGGTGATCCAGTCAGTTGTCTTTTTCAAAAACAACATAGTGAAATACATTTTACGTATCATAAAACTCATCCATTTCAAGTGTACAATTCAATGATTAATAACTTTACCATATGGTGTAACCATTGCTATAAATCCATTTTAAAACAGTTTCATCCTCCCAACAAGATCCCGTATGCTCATTTACCATTATCTCCATCCCTAGGTCCAGGCAACTATTAATCTGCTTTATGTCTTCCAGTTTGCTTTTTCTGGACATTTCCTATCAGTAGAATCATACAACAATATATGGTTTCTTGCATCTGGCTTCTTTCTCTCTGCCTAATGTTTCTGCCTGAGTTTCTCTGTAAGGTATCTTGTGTTGGTATTCCTTCCTTTGTCATGTTGAATAGGATTCCATCATATGGAAATACACATTCCATGTATCTGTTTGCCTGTTGACTGACCTTCAGGTTGTTTCCAGTTTAGGGCTCCTGTGAATAATGCTCCTGTGAGCTTTTTTCTGCTAGGCTTGGTATAGATGTATTTTGTTGTTGTTGTTGTGTAGATATCTAGGAGTAGAATTGGCTGGTTCTTCTGCTTAGCTTTGACAAACTGCTAAACTGTTTTTTACAGTAGCTACCTGATTGTATATTCCCAGTAACAATGTATGAAGGGGTCTCATTTCTCCACATCTCACCAACATTTGTTATTGTCTGCCTTATTTATTATAACTATTCTAGTGGGTATGAAATGATATCTTATACTTATTTTAATTTGCATTTCCCCAATGACTAAAGATGTTGAACTTCTTTTCATATCTTTATTAACCATTATCTATTTTCATATCTTCTTTCATGACGTATCAGCTCATATATTTTGCACATTTTTAAGGGGATCATTTGTCCTTTTATTGAGTTGTAGGAATTCTTTATATATTTTGGGTATAAATCCTTCATCATATATGTTTTTACAAGGATTTTCTCACAGTCTGTAACTATTCTTTTTATTTTCTTAATAATGTCTTTTGTAATGTAAAACTTCTAAAGTTTGATGAGATCCAATTTGTCAGTTTTTTTATGGAATGTGTTTTTGGTGTCTATCTGAAAAAAATCTTTGCATAATTTAATACCTCAGAGATTTTCTCCTATATATTTTTTTTCTATTTAGCTTTCATATTTAAGTCTATGATCCATTTGAGTTAATTTTTCATTTATGGTGTGAGGTGAAGGTCTAAGTTCACCACCTTGCATGTGATAATCAATTGTCCTCACTTGTCTTAGAACCGACACCTACTGAATGAATGGCTTTGGGGTAGGCACTGGTGAGACAAAGATGAATGATACAATNTTAAAATTTAAGAAACTGCCACTGGAAATCTCCAAGGTATGTCTTTGGAACTAATTTTGGATGTGGCCGCTCAGCCTTGTGCCAGGAGCTAATCCCTCAGGTTCACGGGCCTGTCCCCATGGGGACACAGGTGAACTTGACGACGGTGACAATGCTACATAACCTGTTGATCTGTGTAATGGGAAGTAGTTTGGTCTCGAGAGAATGTCTACCATGTCCATCCCACAAAAGGGATGGCACCCTGTCTGGCCCCCAGTCTGAAGGGGAGGAGAAGAGGCAGGAAACAGGATGGCTCGGAGGGTTGTGGGCCTTGCTAGGACTAGGAAACCATACACTTCCTGTATAGTTTTTTAGATCCTGCAGAGTGACAGTGGGGCCCATCCTGAGTTGGAGATGCAGTCTCTGTTTCTCATGGATGCAGCATTTCTGCAAAGGACCAGCTCTCTTATACATACATAGCTGCCCACAGGGCCTCCGTACGTGGGCCCCATCAGGCCACTCCTTTCCGGTGAAGAGGAAGGAGATGCGTGATTTATGGTAAAGTGGGAGTGTGATTCACTTGCTGGTGTATCAGCTTCTGCAAAAGAGTATTAGCTGTTATAACTACCAGCTAAGCATTTCTCAACTAAACTTCATAGGCCCGTGAACCCGAGGGATTAACTCCTGGCACAAGGCTGAACGGCCACATCCAAAATTAGTTCCAAAGACATACCTTGGAGATTTCCAGTGGCAGTTTCTTAAATTTTAAAATAAAGCCCCAGTTTTCTGTAGTTGAGTCCTTTTATGTTTTCTTGTTCCTGAGTGCTCCTTTGAAACCAAAGGTATTGATATATTCTACCCTGCAGGGAAATCAATAAAAACTTTAATCACAAAATTAAATAAAAACCAAAGCTACTGACATTACACGGTAATACTCACTGAAGCAACAACTTGAAGTTTTATGGTTCTCCTGCGGCTGGACTTATTATTTGCAGGAAAATCAATATCATCTTTAGAGTAATTTGCAACGCATCTTGTCATCACAGAAAACAAGTTCCTAGTAAGATTTACTAAAAAAAGGTACAGATGAAGTATCAGAATGTGTCTGCCCATCCAGAAATGGATTATTCCTTGACTGCAGGAAAAAAATACAAGTAGAGTGTCCCCACATGTCGTGGCCAGCTGTGTGCCAAAGCTCATCAACATCCAGCTCTGGGCCACTTTCTACAAGAAGACTCTGCTGCTCTTGTCAATGGGTCACAGGCCTCTCCTGGAATGATGAAAAGCTGGAGGGAGTACATGAGTTAAAACGTCCCCGGAAATGCTGCCCACGCTTCAGAGAGCTTGCAATAATAGCATCCATTTGTCTTATGACCTTAGTGTTGTTAGGTAACGAAAGGTCCTATTTCATGTTTTGGGGGAGGGAAAAAAACGGCTTTTGCAAGTCACAGTATCATGGAATCAGATGTAACCTTAAGAGGACTTAAGCTCAGTGAGTCTAGCCTCTCTGGAACACGGCGAGCAGCCATAGCTTCCCGGAGGGACGTGATTCCTCTGAACTGTCATATTTCTGGCCTCATCAGTCAGCAGCGATGCANAAAAAACGGCTTTTGCAAGTCACAGTATCATGGAATCAGATGTAACCTTAAGAGGACTTAAGCTCAGTGAGTCTAGCCTCTCTGGAACACGGCGAGCAGCCATAGCTTCCCGGAGGGACGTGATTCCTCTGAACTGTCATATTTCTGGCCTCATCAGTCAGCAGCGATGCAGATCCAGAAACATGTGTCTGTGTACAAACTTTTATCTTCATGAGCCACACGCTTTCCAGTTCTAATGAATTATTAGGCTGCAAGCTTGTTCCTCTCCCCATAATGCTGTCTGTGTGGTAAGCCGCAGAGTGTAAAGTGAAACCATTGGCAGTCTGTACCATCCGGAGTCTCCCAAACAGGGATGTGGTAACACACTTCCAGTGAACTTCTGGAGAACCCCGAGTTGCTACAGAGGTTTATTGGAGTCTAATTCAATATGCTCAGTATGCTCCAGTCCCCCATGTTCTTGTGTTAGAACTTCAAAACACCAGGTTTTCAGGATCTGAGGCTGTTCGCTCAGAATCAAAAGCAGAACCAGAGAAGGCGGCCCACTTCATACGTGGCAGGAGCCCGATGGAGCAGAAGTGGACATTTTGAAATTCAGGAAATGAAAACCAAGAAATTTTTCAAGGGTGAGAACAATCATAAACCCAGCCAAGGTCAGTGCTCATGGGCTTGGAGTCGCCAACCTTGAATCGGCAGAGCTGGGCTTAGAATCCAGACATTGAGCTTGAGGACTGTTTCGCATGGCAAGAGTCAGAACTCCTTGGCTGGATGACACCATCCTTGGGAATCAAGAGGTCTCTACATATGAGATGACTGTGAATCAGTAGGATGCTCAAGGTCTAATACCAGGGTATCATCTTTTACAGGGATTACTGGTCAGGAAGCCCACTCTGGGAACTGTGGTAGGAGGCAGGCAGATAGAGGCTGTGGGACTCTCCGGGTCAGAAAGAGCAAAGAAATCAAGGGTCATTCTGACACTTGCTGGCTTCTATGTCAGCTCCCTAGGTCATAGCCTTTGAGTTCTAATATGCTCTTTTGGAACAACTTCCCTGATTAAACAAATAATTGGCTCATCAAGATAACTTCCTGAAGACAGTCTGTTCCAGAAAGTTCTTCTAACGTGCACAGTCCACACCTTCTTCTTTTGTGACCAGGGCTCCCCAGCAAGTGCACCCAGTCACCTCCTCCTCCTTTCCAATCCATGCCCCTTCAGCTGAACAGCCCTTTCTTATGCTAAATGCAAACAACAACAGCCATGCATGTTTCTATCACTGAGCAACAAATTACATCTGAAAGCTTACACCATATGAAATGGTCAAGAGCCATCATTTTGGACATAAAAATGGGCGTTTCATACGGTTCAAATGAAGAATTCTCCCTCTCTGTGTCCGTATCCTCAGCCAGACCATGAGGAAAGGCTTTGTTTGGTTTTCTGCTTGTATAATCAGACTTTAATACGTCCTGGCACATCACTGGTCTTGGTCAACGGCCGATGGATGAGTGATAGAGTTGATCTTGGGCTTTGGGAGCCAGGCCATCTTCTTGGGGAGACTGTTGGGGCTGAGCATCTTCTGATAATAAAGAAGTTATGTGACCTAGAAACAACCCTTCTGTCTGACAGAACTATAAATAGTACACATTTTTCTGGATAATCTATTTCCTCAATAAAATCATGACCACACTGACAGATAACCACACCATTTTATGCCCTGGCCCAATGGTTTTTCTCTCAGGTTAGCATGTCCTCAGCACCTCACGGGATGGGAGCCAGGGCCCGGGTCTTACATTTTTTTCTTTTTCCTGCTATTTACGTGTGGTAGGCTGACAACAAAGGTTGAGCCATATTGGCTGAAGACAATGTCTTTAAACATTTCTGCACAGTATCATGCAGGGCCAGTCTAGCTCCTGGTTAGGTACTGACACCCATAGAGTGTTCATTGCCTTCTCTAAAGTGTTGGCTGTTGTGAACTCATGCCCCTGCTGTTTCTTATACCATATATGTTTCAAGGAGCCATGACTAATTTGCCAATTTGTGATCAGGCTGCCTTAATCACTAACTTGTGAAATTTCTGAGAAATCTTGCAGAAGCGTCTTTAAACCAAGATATTTTCTTCATGATTATCTTTGGACTTTTCCCAGAATCAAATGAAGACATCCTTCCAACTAAACATAGGATAATTTCTAGCATAAAAACTTCTTGAGAGCTAAGTGACATCACTTAAAGACCAGGAACTTCTAGGAAAAAGATGGAGGAGGACAAGGAAAAACATTCTGCTAAGAAACATTTGAAGAAGATTTTGGCTAAAAACGATGCTCATTTCAAAATACATATGTCACTGGCTTTAACAACTCTTCAATGAATCTCTGGGTAAAAATAGCACATTTGTTTTTTTTCTGCTTTCACCATTTATTTTCTCTTTTTGGTGGGTGTTGTTGGGGGCAGGTTGAAAATTTCAGCGGCTTCGGAAAAATAAAGTTTTTGATCTTAACATTGAAATTTCATTCCTAAAGTCAATGGAGCAATTGCTCTAATGACTAGGCTTCTTTAAGATCTTCTCAGAGTTTAAGCGTCAGATACTGTTCAGAGGGAGGGTCAGGGCAACAGACAATGTGTGGGGAGGGGATGCTGCTGAGCTGGGGTGGTCATCAACATTTCAGACTGAATCTCAGGGTTCACACTGCTTTGGCTCATGAGGTGAAAGGCAGAAGCCATTGGAGAGATCAAGCTCCACAGGATTGTAAAGGCATGTTTTACACCAGTGAGTTGATCTCACTTGACCTTCTGATGTCAGCACCAATCCAGGAGGAATCAAATCAGATTAGCAGTTTCTTGGTCCTGAGAGTGGTGGGTGGGTTAAGTGATAAACTATAAAGCCCACTTTAAAGTTTCAAGGAGACACTGAAAAGCAGAGTTCCACTTATGGATGGTGGAATTTTGTCTCCCACTGCCCCTCTGGGTTTGCTTGATTTAGGGCATCAAGAGGAACAGGTGGCGAGATCTGCTGTAACATAACGTGTAGCTGAAGTCAAACGTGTTCTGTTTATGTTTGAATTTAGATGACGTGGTGCAACACCTAACTCCTGGTTTCCCAGACTTTGTCTGCCAGGGGATCATCCAGGGCCTAGGTGGCGATCCCAGTGGTGTTTCGTGCTGGGATCCCACACTGCTTCGTCACTGAATTCCACATCTTTCTACCAAGGGTCCCAGGAGGCTCAAGATGCTTTGTCCTCCCAGGTGGTCATCACTGTGCCCCTGTTCACCTGGCAGATATCTCTGCCATGGCTGGCATCATGCTGGACCAGCCTTGAAAGTTTCCCCTCTCGTCACCTGCTGATGTCCTGAACAGGAGACACTCCGATCTCTCTGTGCAGAACATATGTTCAGCTTTCTGAGGACATAGGCCAGTTGGATCTTCTGTACTTCTCTCTTTGTTCCAGAGCCTTCAGAGTCTTTATTTAATAGCATAGTTGATCTATAATGTTGTATTAATTACTGCTGTACAGTAAAGTGATTCAGTTACATACACACACGCACACACACATATGTGCTCAATTGTGCCTGACTCTTTGCAATGCCACGGACTGTAGCCCACCAGGCTCCTTTATCCTTGGGATTTCCCAGGCAAGAATACTGGAGTGGGTTGCCATTTCCCACTCCAGGGGATCTTCTTGACAGAAGGATTGATTGAAACTGTGTTTCCTGCACTGGCAGGCAGATTCTTTACCACTGAGCCACCTGGAAAGCCCATACATATATACACACACACATTTTTAAAAATATTCTTTTCCATTGTGGTTCATCATAGGATATTGAATACAGTTCTCTGTACTATACAGTAGGACATTATTGTGTATCTATTTATGTAAAAGTTAAGATATGCTAATGCCAACTTCCCACTCCTTCCCTCTCCCTTGGCAGCTACCAATCTGTTCTCTATGTCTTTGAGTCTGTTTCTGTTTCATGGTGGTGGTGGTTTAGTGGCTAAGTCATGTGTGACTCATGTAATCCCATGGATTGTACCCTGCCAGGCTCCTCTGTCCATGGGATTTTCCAAGCAAAAATTCTGGAGTGGGTTGCCATTTCCTTCTCCAGAGGATCTTCCCAACCCAGGAATCGAACCCGGGTCTCCTGCACTGCAGGCAGATTCTGAGCTCACACCAACTGAGCTATGAGGGACACCCCTTTCTCTTTGATAGGTAGGTTCATTTGTNCTGGAGTGGGTTGCCATTTCCTTCTCCAGAGGATCTTCCCAACCCAGGAATCGAACCCGGGTCTCCTGCACTGCAGGCAGATTCTGAGCTCACACCAACTGAGCTATGAGGGACACCCCTTTCTCTTTGATAGGTAGGTTCATTTGTGCCATATTTTAGATTCCACATATAAGTGATGTTGTTACTGTTGTTCAGTCACTAAGTCATGCCCAACTCTTTACGACTCCATGGACTGCAGCACGCCAGGCCTTCCTGTCCTTCACCATCTCCTGGAGCTTGCTCAAACTCATGTCCATCAAGTCAGTGATGCCATCCAACCATCTCACCCTCTGTCACCCTTTCTCCTCCTGCCCTCAGTCTTTCCACCACATATAAGTGATATCGCATGGTATTTGCCTTTCTCTTTCTGAAGACTCTTAAGTATCTTAATTGCATGTCCTTCAGTTCAGTTCAGTTCAGTCACTTGGTGGTGTCTGACTCTTTGCGACTCCATGAATTGCAGCATGCCAGGCCTCCCTGTCCATCATCAACTCCCGGAGTTCACTCAGACTCAGGCCCATTGAGTCAGTGATGCCATCCAGCCATCTCATCCTCTTTCGTCCCCT
This sequence comes from Neotragus moschatus, assembly GCA_006410615.1. Lineage (NCBI taxonomy): Eukaryota > Metazoa > Chordata > Mammalia > Artiodactyla > Bovidae > Neotragus > Neotragus moschatus. The sequence continues at coordinate 176,945 of SJYA01003263.1, forward strand.
TCTCCTCCTGCCCCCAATGCCTCCCAGCATCAGAGTCTTTTCCAATGAGTCAACTCTTCGCATGAGGTGGCCAAAGTACTGGAGCTTCAGCTTTAGCATCATTCCTTCCAAAGAAATCCCAGGGTTGATCTCCTTCAGAATGGACTGGTTGGATTTCCTTGTAGTCCAAGGGACCCTCAAGAGTCTTCTCCAACACCACGGTTCAAAAGCATCAATTCTTCAGCTTGATTATTGTTGTTTACTTTCTAAGTCATGTCTTACTCTTTTGTGACCCCATGAGCTGTAGCCTGCCAGACTCCTCTGTCCATGGGATTTCCCAGGCAAGAATACTGGAATGGGTTGCCATTTTCTTCTTCAGGGGACCTTCCCGACCCAGGGATCGAACCCACCTCTCCTGCATTAGCAGGTGGATTCTTCACAACTGGCCCACTAGGGAAGCCCCAAGGACATGATTCAATTCAGTTCAGTTCAGTTGCTCAGTCGTGTCCGACTCTTTGCGACCCCATGAATCGCAGCATGCCAGACCTCCCTGTCCATCACCATCTCCGAGAGTTCACTCAGACTCATGTCCATCGAGTCCGTGACGTCATCCAGCTATCTCATCCTCGGTCGCAGTCCCAAAATTCATTTTACCATTTCTCTGCGGGATACATGGGGAACATAGGATTTTATGCATTAAAAAATCCACATTGATACACCAGAGTTCTCGAATAAAGGTTACCTTCTGCTACCCACATTTCAGACATGACCCTCAAAATAATCACAGATCTTCAAGCAGCTAGTAGAAACCTCCTAAGAATAAAGTTTAACAGCTCTGTTTACGGAAAAGTAAATGGAAACAAAAGTTGTCGTCATTTAAGTAGCGAACTATTTGTAGAGACTGGTCATTCACAGAAATGGTCTAGTTAGGAAAGAAGGCAGTGAGTTACTTGTCGTTGGCCTGACACAGAGCTGCCTGGTGGGACAAAGACCTCTTCCAGAATTGAACAATAACACCTGTGATGGAAGAAAAGACAAGATTCTCACTTACCTTCTCCAAGGAAAAATGGTATTTCCCTTAAAAAAAGTTTTATTTTTTCTTTTAAATGGAAAAAAAAAAAAAGACTGGCCAATAGGCAACTATGCTTTAAAACATCCACTTGGATGTATTTTCATATGGTTTTTAGTAGATACATCTCCTCGGGCTAAAATAACATTTAAGAGAAAATCTTTGGACAATGTGTAAATGTTCAGTAGGTCATATAAATGCATGGATTTTTTTAATGTATTTGACTTCTCAGCATGTGAAATGTTAGGGTTGCTGACTGTATTTCACGATATCCCAGAACTACTTTGCCTGGGCTTGAATTTTAATTTTGGAAAGCTTTCTCACAGAAGTGGGGAGATTTATGCAGAAGTGAGAACCATACTTGATCAGGGGTGATAAAGCTCCTCTCCAGAGAACATACAGATGTTTCAGGCAAGCTCTCAGGATTTTAAAGGACTTGCTAGGAACCACAAGAAGCCTTATAGAAGGCATTGGCCTGGGGCTTCAGCCTTGAGAGAGCAAAACCCTGGAGTTTAGAAATCACTTCCCAGAGACAATGAAGCTAAGCCAGTACGTTGGAGCCAAGACTGGCCCTCAGCATAATCACAATTTTGTTCTGCATACTTCTTTTCTTCATCTTCCCCGTCCACCTGACACCATTACGCTCTTGAGATTTCCACCTGAGAATGAAGACCCCGAGGTGCAGACCTTCCCTCCATCACCGCGTTCTCTGTCTGAGCCCCCGGCCCTGAACCCTGGCTGCCTTGATGTTCGTGAACCCGTCCAGGCTCATGGATTGCCCTCCACTAGGAACACATGCTCATTTAAACAGGGGCACCTTGAAAAAGCTATTCGCCTTCATCCAAATGAATTCAATCATGGAAACGTTAAATGCCAGAGACTCAAGTGGGGACCTATTCGGGGGGCAAGAGGGGCCCCTTAAATTACATCATGTAAATGGCTCTTCTGTCACATGTAAGTGTGACATGCTCTTACACTCCGAGGAGGTCCTTTCTACATCCCCCAGACATCAGAGATCAATGTCAGCATTATCACTAAGAGCTGTTCTCGCTCCAAGAGCAAGCGGAAACCTTTCTCCCTCAGACTGTCGAAAAGGACAATCTGAATTAGCAGAGGGTGAACTGTGGAGTGTGTTCCTTTTTTCAAATGTATACAATTTATAGATGTCAATTTTTTTAAAAGTTTAGCAGAGGTCCTTGGGGAGCTTGTTTTAATGAACTGATAAGAATGATTTGTAATTCAGGCATTAATTGCTTATATGTAAATAGCTGCTTCTGAGACGCTGAAGGTTCTGTTTGAAACCAGTTGTTCTCTTTAAACCTTGGCCTGCCATTTAATTTGCATTTGCAGTTTACTCCCAGATACTTTATTTTGTAGCTCATGCAAAGGTAAATTTCAGCGAACTAATCCACATATGAGGTCCAAATTTCTGTGGCTTTTACCAGAGTTGCTGATTTCTGAAACCTGGGGTATCTGATGTTTTATTATGACGGATGCTCAGTTTTAAGGCACATTTAAAACATACAGTTTTGCTGTCTTTGCTTTGTGATGCTAATTTTAGCCAAGGCTGCAGTTATAAAAAAAATCTACATAAATAAATACATAAATAAATAAAATCTACAAGGCTTCCTGGAACGATCCCTTTCTTGAAACAATAGTTTCCAGAAATGATTCTAATTAGTGAGCATTCCATTGGCTCCAGTGGGCAGCTTTATAGATGGTTTCCATTTGCAGGAACTTGTTCACAGCACACATCTACTTTCATAAACACACACAATACACGTGTGCATTTTCTGTTAGTTTGTTGGCTTCGATTATGTACCATCCACAGTTCAAATCATCCTGCAGCTAAATATTAAACATGGACGTGTAGGGTTCAGCTGACACTCTGAGCACATAGCATGGTGGAAATAACACAGAGCTCTCGTTCAGAGATCTGGTTGCTGATAAATCTATAATCCCTTTTCTAACATTTCTGTACATTGAAAAATAGGGATTTGGGATCCCAGAAATACACACAATGGAAATCCCAATGGCAACGAAAGGGATATTGTGCAGGTGGCCCCCTTCAGTCTTGGGAAAGAGTTGACTTCCCATGTAGCTCTTCCAAACAGCTGGAGAAATCCAACCCCAGTGTCAATCAGATTCCAGCGAGTGGGGGTCAGCACTCACATCTGGCTAGCCCAGTTTCCTGCAGCATACTCTCACACCCTGCTCCTTCTCGCACGTGTTCACTCTTCAGGAAATATTTTATTTATTCCACCATCTGCAAAACAAGATGGCCTCTGGAGCATAGACGAGCATTGGACCTCTTCTTCCAATTCGTCTTAGGTCAGGGAACAACTGTGCAGCAGAAAGGAATCTTTCCACACTGACAGAGTGATTAACAGTGCTTACCTCTCTTTTGGGGGAGCTGGTGCTTTTATTACGTCTCCTATGAGCAGAGATGAAGCCATGAACTTATAGCGATTTTCTTTTACAGGGTGAGAGAATGACAGCATCATATCAATTAGTGCTGGCACAAGAAAAATGAAACTCAGTAGTTTTCTATGTCCCAGCCTCAGGAAAACCCTTTCTGTCAGTTACCCACGAGGCTTGTGACAAGCACAGCCTCACCAAAGGTCCACACCCCTGACTTTCCTCTTCTGATCCAGGGGGAGGGGCTGCCAGGGCACCGCGGGCAGTGGACTGGCTCCAGACTCGGGGACTCTAAAGATGTAAATTTCTGTTTGTGTTGGAGGAGCACCTTCAAAATGTTGGCGGACCATTAAGGGATTTTTCCTTTGTTTTGGAACTTGCTTGAATGGAACCAAGCTCTGCTGGAATTCCCGTCAGAACAGGCTCTCTCAGGGTTTCTACTATTTCCTATTTCTGGCCAGCTTGTAGTGATCCCAACAAAGCTTCTCATGGTATTTTATCCTGTTTGGACTCAGTTCCAGTACAAACCTGAGACTGAGGCAACAGAAAATGGAAGAGAAACATTGTTGAGGAAAAGCTTGGCCTGGCCCCTCCATCCCAGCTAAAAGACGGTGAAAGTTTATTATTGTTGTTTATTTTAGTGGCAGGTCAGTGGAGGGGAAAGCTCACCATATTAAAGCCAAGGACCCGTGCTCCACCTCTTATTCTGCTGTTGCCTAAGATTGAATTTGCAAAGCTATTTGGCCTGATCTATAAAGGAGACTGGAATTTCTGTAAAAGTTCATCCAGCTTTCTCAGAGCCTACGCATATTCTGGGGGCTAATGCATTTCATTCTGAAAAGGCTTCAACACTTGGAAAGGGGATTTTCTGACTGAGTTCTTGACAACTTAGGTCACAGCACTGATCATCCATGGAGAGTCTATAACTCGGCATTTTTACTTTACCACTGATAATAATATTTCAAGCAGGTACTCTGGGAATTAGTCACAAACACCTTAACTCTAGTTGACGGTTTTGCTGATCCAGGAAAATTCAAAGCTTTTTGTCCTTTTGAAAATGGGAACATCTGGACTTCCCTGGTAGTTCAGTCATTAAGAATCCGCCTATCAGTGTGGGGGACATGGGTTCAATAGCTGGTCTGGGAAGATTCTGCATGCCACAGGACAGCTAAGCCCATGTGCTTACCGAGCCCTCGCTCTAGAGCCCATGCTCTACAGCAAGAAAAGCCACTGCAGCGAGAAGCCAAGCATTGCAGCTAGGTTAGCCCCTGCTCTCTGCAAGTAGATAAAGCGCTCATGCAGCAATGAAGACCCAGGACATCCAAACATAAATAAAAATTAAAAGAAAAATGTTAATGGGAAAATCTGATGTCGTTTCTCCCTTCAAATCTTTCCTTCCCTACATAACAAGAGAAAAGGAGAGAAGGGACCCCTCCCCCCTTTCCAAGCCTACCTAGGTCCTCCCCGTCCAACTTCTCAGGTTGTGCACTAGACAACAGAAGGCTCTATTCACCTGGGAGGTGGTGAAATGACACCTTGGGAATCCTGCAGAGTGGTGGCCTCACCCGTCACACCTTCCTACTCTGATTGCAATGGATGACTTGCCTTTTCTGAAACAAGTCGGACGTTCCTGCTTCTTCTATCTTTGTTCACAGATTCCCCTGCTTGAGACCTCCACTACTGCTCTAAAAGTATTGCTTTTGGCCTATTTCCTCAAACACAATAAAATCCTCAAAGGTGGGCACGCTGCATGGTGTCGCCCCGCACAGGTAAACAGAAGTCTTTAGAAAGCAGCCCGCCTTGCTGTGTTTTGCCTAGTTTACATTTTCCAGAAAGACAACTATTTAGAAGAGGGAGAGATCGCACGTTACATTTTAAGTGACACACAATTAAAAATGCCTCGTGGGAATCTATGCAAACCAATTTTAACCTGTCTTCTCTTGCACCGAACTGAACAGCCCCAACTCAGTCAAAGTCTGTCTCCCTTCATCATTCTTCTCTGTACTGGCTTGTCCTTGAAGCCCCCAATGTTCAGAACATTCGAGAGAGGCAATAACAAGTTTCCATATTTCTTTCAGTTTGATCTTTTTCCGTTATTCTGATTACTGCCATTTTTAACAGCATTATAATACCAAAAGAAAAACTTAAATGAAGGCCCACAGAACATTAAAATTCAGGTAACTGGGATAAGATATTACATGTAAAGGGGTCAGCAAAGATAAAATGCATAGACGGAACTGTAATATTAGCAGAGTCCTGACAGGGATACACTACAGGAAAACAGTTAGGAGCCCTGGACCCTGAACCCTACAGACTGAATCAGAGCTCTAATACCTGTTTACCTTCTCTGTGCCTCAGTGTTCTCACCTTTGAAATGGAAATAACAGGGTCGTCCTGGGACTAAACACATTAACACAGAGGTGAATCATATTATCGGCAGTTACGTGCAGTATTTGTGTTCCATAAAGCTGTCAAGAACTCTGAATTAGGGAATGCCGAACCGTGACTCTAGAAGAAACACGGGCTTAGCTTCCCTGAGTCTCTGCTCCCAACATTTTTGTTGACTGACCAATATATAACCTTACTCCGTGTGCGTGTGCATGTTTAGGAGACTTTTTAACAGTTGATTTACAATGCTGTGTTAGTTTCAGGAGTACAGCAAGGTGCTTTGGTTATATACAGTCTTTTTCAGATTCTTTTCCATCGAAGGTTATTCAGTTCAGTTCAGTTCAGTCGCTCAGTCATGTCCGACTCTTTGTGACCCCATGAATAGCAGCACGCCAGGCCTCCCTGTGCATCACCATCTCCTGGAGTTCACTCAGACTCACGTTCATCGACTCAGTGATGCCATCCAGCCATCTCATCCTCTGTCGTCCCCTTCTCCTCCTGCCCCCAATCCCTCCCCGCATCAGAGTCTTTTCCAATGAGTCCAAAGTACTGGAGTTTCAGCTTTAGCATCATTCCTTCCAAAGAAATCCCAGGGCTGATCTCCTTCAGAATGGACTGGTTGGATCTCCTTGCAGTCCAAGGGACTCTCAAGAGTCTTCTCCAGCACCACAGTTCAAAAGCATCAATTCTTCGAAGGTTATTAGAAGATACTAAATATATAATTCCCTGAATTATAAAGCAGATCCTTGTTGTTAATCTATTTTATATATAGTAGTGTGTATCTGTTAATCCTGGACTCCGTATTTGTCTACCACCCCCTTTCCCTTTGGTAACCATGAGTTTGTTTTCTATGGCTATTAGTCTATTTATGATTTGTAAATAATTTCATTTGTATAGCATTCTCTAGATTTGCACATTCAGAGCAACATCATATGATATTTGTCTTTCTCTATATGGCTTACTTCACTTAGTGTGAAAATCTCTACGTCTATCCATGTTGCTGCAAATGGCATTATTTCATTCTTTTCTATGATTGAGAGATAGTCCGTTTGTGTGTATCTGTGTGTGTGTGTGTGCACGCTACATCTTTTTCCATTCATCTGTCCATGGGCATTTGGTAGCTTCCATGTCTTGGCTGTTGTAAATAGTGTTGCTGTGAACACTGGGGTGCGTGTAACTTTTCAAGTTAGAGTTCCCCTTTTTTCTGGATAAATGCCCAGTTATACGTGTTTCTTTAAATCCACTTTGTTTACTATTCCTTGTTGACTCGTTAGCATTGAACTCACATTTACAGCCAATAGCACTGCGTAGCTCATGACTGAATGAAGCTTGTCTGACACCCGCATTTTCTTCGTAAAGCACCGCTCAGCCTTCTTGTGCTTAGGACACTGGACAGCACTTCAGCACAGGTCAGGGAGCCACTTGAAGCAGCAAAGCCACCACCAAGACACACAAAGATGCAAAGCCACGGCACCAAACAGACAGCAGAAAGGACGGCTGTTTACAGTTGGAGCTGAAACAAGCAGGCAGAATGTTGCTCTGAGTAGCCTTAGATGGAAATATTCATGTGTGGTGACAACAGTCTCTCGTCCGTGTCTGCAAAGGACCACGAAGTGACCACATTAATTTATTTGGAGATTATTAATAGCTTTTAGTGTGTAGATGAATTTACACATACAGAATCCACAAACGATGAAAATCAATCATTTAAGAACTAAGGACTTTTTCTGGCACATGGTAAGCCCCGTATACAGTGTGTGTTATTATCACACAAGATATTATTATACCAGGTTTTATACCCATGTGATGGCTCATTTCTTTGCTGTGGTGGTTAATTTTATGTGCCAACTAGGTTACTCAGGTATTTAACCAAATAGTAGTCTAAATGCTGCTGTGAAGATACTTTGTCGACGTGATCAACGTCTACAATTAGTTGAATAAGTGAGGGAGATTACCCTCAACAGTGTGGGTGGGCCTCACTCAATTAGGTGAAGTCTCTAAGAGCAAATATGGAGGTTTCCTGGGGAAAAACATTCTACTTCAACCTGGCAGCGTCAACTCCTATCTATTCAGCCTGTTATCTTGTTACCCCCCGCACTGTCACATAAGCAAATTCCTTAAAGTAAATCTCACTCTCATACACACACACACACACACACACACACACACACACACACACTTCCTATTGGCTCCTCTGGAGAGACCTAATTGATACATTCACTTTTGATGCTTTTCTCTCTTGTGATGACACAGTCAAGTGGGAGGGGGGCTGGACTGAAAATCAGGAGGGCCAGATCTTGTCCCAAGTGCCTTTCCCCATCCTGTGTCTAGANTACACACACACACACACACACACACACACACTTCCTATTGGCTCCTCTGGAGAGACCTAATTGATACGTTCACTTTTGATGCTTTTCTCTCTTGTGATGACACAGTCAAGTGGGAGGGGGGCTGGACTGAAAATCAGGAGGGCCAGATCTTGTCCCAAGTGCCTTTCCCCATCCTGTGTCTAGACTGGCCATGCTCTGTGGTTTTTCCCAGCTCCCAGAGTCCCCAGGTGGTGGAAATACCTGAGCACAGGCCTTCCCCTCCCGCACCCTCTCTTAGGATTCTTTCCATAGAATCATGGGGTGTGAGAGTTGGATAGAACCTTGGAGATTATATCATCCAGGCTCTTTGTGTCTTTATTTCTTCAAGTACAAACGGCTCACATTCCCTTTCTCCTTCCTGACAAGGGGCATNCTCCCAGAGTCCCCAGATGGTGGAAATACCTGAGCACTGGCCTTCCCCTCCCGCACCCTCTCTTAGGATTCTTTCCATAGAATCATGGGGTGTGAGAGTTGGATAGAACCTTGGAGATTATATCATCCAGGCTCTTTGTGTCTTTATTTCTTCAAGTACAAACGGCTCACATTCCCTTTCTCCTTCCTGACAAGGGGCATAAACTCTTGTAAGACCTACTCGGTTTGTTGCCAGATTCTCTGAACCTTAGGGAAGTCCTGCCAAGTGAGGCCCCAGTGACAAAAAATCAGGAGAAATTAGTGGTGGGGGTGGGAGGGGTAGGCGAGATGGGATTCTCTGAAAGCCCTGAAATGCTAGCAGAAAATTGATCAAAGCCGAGATGAATTTCGCCCATCTCTTCTAACGAGCTGCTAATATTGGAGTGGCAGTCCTGTCAGGATAATTTGTCACACATGTCCCCGTGTGGGCTGGAGCCCCTTCAGAGTCATCTTCCCAACCCACTGCCACAGGCAACTTGTCTGAAACAAAGCTCGAAGACATGATGGAAAGGGCAATGTGGGCGGTGGAGAGAGAGGGATGGCCACCCTCTCAGGTCTCCCAGCCTCCAGCATCCACCATCATTAGGCTGGGAGAACCTGATGGGACTTCCACTATATCTGTGCTCCTGCCAAGGCTGCAATGTCCAATGCTGCAAATGTGCTGTCCAGAAAAGAACACCACCTCCTGAAAAATAACACGGTGTCAACACTAGTTAGCAGACCCATTAAGCTCTGTGATAAGCGAGACTTCTCGCTGAGGCAGGCTGGCAGGAATTTCTCTGCCAGGGCAAAGTTCTCTTGGGCAGAATGACTGCCTGTGACCCCAGAGGGGCCTGGGTCCAAGCATCCGCTGTGGGATGCTGCTTACACAGCTTGTCCATCCATCAGAGGGGACCCTGGAACTGGCCTAAGTGGCTCTCAGGCAAACCATCAATTGCACACTCTGTTGTCACCACTGAGCCTTACAAAGGTTCCATTCTTTCTCTCTGCTTTTAACATACAAACAGCAACAAAACATCTGTTGTGGGTTGACCAGAGAATAAAACGATGGAACAGAATTCAAGGTGCAGTGGGTATTGGGGTTAAAAATAATGCTGATGTCGGAGGCCAGTTTATAAAAGGTCTCTTCTGGACTGAGCTGTTCAGTGCAGAGAAGAGAAGGTGAAATCTCCCCTTATTTTTCCTTAGCTTTAACAATATGCCAAATATTTTAAAAACTGTATTGTACTTCTTTAAGGAAGACTTCTGAATTATTTCTATGTTTATAGACCTATTTACACATACCCTGCTCCAACTAAGGGCTTCCCTGGTGGCTCAGATGGTAAAGAATCTGCTTGCAATGTGGGAGGCACAGGTTTGCTCCTGGGTAGGGAAGATGTCCTAGAGAAGGGAAAGGCTACACATGCCAGTATTCTTGCC
>SJYA01003263.1:187441-211883 GCA_006410615.1 Neotragus moschatus
GGCCGCAGCTCCCCGCCGGCCCGCGCCCCGCCGGAGGGTGCGCGCGCAGCCTGCCAGATCAGCGGCGGGGGGACGGGCCGTACCAACGAGCCGGGGGGAGGGGGTGTACGCTCTGGGCAGGCCCTTCTCCCTGTCCCCCTCTTGCTTGCGCTACAAGGAAGCCCCCCCAGGAAAGGAGAGGACAGTCTGTGCTTTGGTTTAGGATGGGGAAGGATGAGCTGCCTCAGCAGTTCTCGGAGTTTCCCATAATGCCTGCACTCCCTTTCCCCTCACCTTCACTTCTCCGGGAGAGGCGGCCTTTGGGGCCGTCCACTACTGGACTCGAGCACCAGCACTACTGGGTTACACGCTCCCCGGTTTCCCCGCCCAGGCCCCGCCCCTCATCCCTCCACCTAGCCGTCTGCGGAGCCAGCCAGTCCATCCCTTCTCTTGGCTCGTACCTAGTGTCTGCCTTGTGGCTCCGGCTTCCCGCCGCTTTTGGTTCCTTCGCCTTTGCCCCACGTTTAGTATTTAGATTCTTAGGCAGTGAATCTTCCTCGGGTTCATCGCTTCTCCCGCTCTTGCCTTCACATATACGCAGGCAGGTAACAAAACTTCCCAGAGACTAGGAGAGGCTCAGCGGTTCCCCATGCAACCGCCTCGGCCTTTGGCCCCAGAGTCTTCCCAGTGTGTCCTTTGGACGTGCCCCAAGTGATCTGATTTCGCTGAACTTCAGTTGTTAAGACAGTAAAGGGGGAAATAATTTCTACTGTATTTAAAAGGTTGTTGTGAAGCATAAGTATGATACTTAGTGGAAAGCACCTGCCACAGCATGGGCATTCGAGAATTGTGACCTCTATATAGTAATAATAATAATAGCAGTTAATTTTTTTTACCATCATCGTCACTTACTATTTAACTACAGAAAAGAGCTCTAATGATAATTGAAGCTCAAAAATACTCAGTTCTGAACATCAGGAGAAATATGACATTCCTAACTTTCCGTGGGATCGCAAAGAGTCAGACGTGACTGAACAACTTTCACTTCACTGCCTTCTTAATTGAATTTCACAAGCAAAGGCTATGAAAGTGTGGTGGTGTTCAGTTTAGTTTTTCTTTAGCTACATCCAGGGTCTTTATGAAAGCATCGAGTCCTAAGAAAGTCAGTATAGGAGAGGGAAAAAAGAACTCTGCTTTGTTCTCTTTGTTTCATTTTTTTACTTTTTCAAACCAAGTCTGTATGTTATTAACTTAAGGTATATTACATGATTTTTTTCAATCAGTAAATAAGATGTCCTGTAAACAGTGAAGGTTTATTTGAACTGAGAGTTTTGTATGAATGAGATGGAAGTCCTGCAGGTTTCTTGCAGCACTCTAAGAATCCCATCGCAGTTCCTCTACAGGTTCTTGAGGGTTCTCTCCTGGAGCCTCATTGATTCTGGGCTTTCCCAAGACTCACAGTGACCTTTGAATATCACTATGCCTACTTGTGGCACTAGTGGTAAAGAACCTGCCTGCCAATGCAAGAGATGTAAGAGAGGCAGGCTCAATTCAGAGTAGCTTCAGTTCTTGGGTTGGGAAGATCCTCTGGAGGAAGACATGGCAGCCCACTCCAGTATTCTTGCCTGGAGAATCTCATGGACAATGGGCTACAGTCCATAGGGTCGTGAAGAGTCAAGAGACATGACTGAAGCAACTCAGCACACACACATGGTATTGTTACTCTTAATCAGGCCTGAGAAATAATCATGTTTCTGGATGCTGATTACTCCCTTGCTACCTTAGCTGTAAAGTGGAGAATTCATTTCAGGGGCAAATTGTTCCCCATTAATGACTTATTCACTTATTTGTTCACTTACAAATGTAAAGTAATATTTTACAAGTATTATCATTGAGCGCCTACTCTATGCCACTCTTAGACAAAGAGATACATGGAGAAATAGGACCCAACACAAGCATCCAAGAGCACACAATCTAATTGTGATACTGATGCATCAGTGGATGAGTATGTTGAAACATCTTCAGTGCGATGAACAAGCAAGGTGTGGGAGCACAGGGTCAGTGTAGCTAACCCAGTTTAGAGCTTGGGGAGAGTGGAGGGTGGCTTGTCAAAAAAGACTTCCCAAAAGAAGTGACCCATGAACTAAGCCTTAAAGGACAGTAGGGTTGGCCAGGTGCAGGTGAAGGAATGGGAGGGTGGTCTAGCAGAGGGGATGTTACGAATAAAGGCAAGAAAGGAGGCTGCTCAAAGGAACTGCATTTGTGATTGAAGTGTGAGGGGTCAGCTAGGGACTGGTAAGGAAAGGAATTGCAGGAGGAAGCTAAGGCCAGATCACAGATGGCCGTGCATGTCATTCCAAGCAGCTGAGACTCCATTCTGTAGACTGTGGGAGTCAGTGCAGTGGGGAGTGTGATATGGGCAGATTCATGTTTAGAAAGATCACCAAGCAGCAGCTATAAGGACAGATTTAAGGGATCCAAGCCTGAGATCAGACAATTTGGAAGCTTCCAAAGCAATCCAGGCTGTCCAGTTGGATCAACTGTAGAAAAGTGAAGAGAAAGGAAATTCCCGAAACAAGAGGAAATCTTGGCAGGATTTGGAAACTGATGTCATGTGGAAGGTAAAAAAGAGAGAGGATTTGAGGATGATATCAGCCTTCTAGCTTGAGAAGTTGGTGACCCTCTCTCTACACCCATGATACTAGGGAAGAAAGCCATGCCGTGCGCAAGAGATGGATTTTAGAGGAACAATGGTGTTTGGTTTGGATACTTTTGAATTTGAGGTGTCCGTGGACCTTCCAAGTAAAAGTGTCTATTAGATAGAAGAGTCCAAGCTGCAGCTTCTAGATCTGAAAGTCATCAACAAAGAGTAGTTTTTACACTATGAAAGTAGAGGTGAAGCCTCAGGAAGAACATGGAATCCTAGAAAACTGTGGCCAAGGATAGATCTCTAAATTTCTGATATCTAAAGCCTTCAATTATCCCGATGAATTTGGAGGGCGGGTTGCTTAGAGAACTCAAGGTGTAAGACTTGAAAAGGATGCTTGGGGAAGGTGATGGGGGTTTGAAATAGTCATTAGAAAAATGAGAGTTGAAAATTGAAAGCATTTACGGGATTGATGAGGGATAGTGAGGGCCTGGTTTAGACTGGAGATGGTGAATTTGTAGTGATGGAATCTGCATGACTTTATCAAAATTTAACTGCTCAGGCATGAGGGGAAATACAGCACTAGACTGATCCAAATTTGAAGCTGTGCTGGAGGATGTGGACAAGGAGATTAATTTGCAATATTCGTAAGAAAATAATTTAAATCATCAGTCACAAAATCTGGGCTGTGAGCTGGAAAGAAATGACCAAACCCAAAAGTGCAGGTGTGTTATCTTCCATGAGAAGGGTATGGCAGGAACACCACAGGTAGATTCCTTGTCTATCCATGTCCTGTTCCAAGGCTTGGTTTTTCAGTTTATCCCCACTAGAGGCAACTCACAGCCAAGCTGGAGCACTTGGTGAGGGACCAGCTATGTCTCTTGTGATGTATCAGAAAGCAGTGGCCAGGCGGGCAACATGTTCCCCCTCACACTTGTCTCCAAATTTGCCTGTTTTATATACAAGGAAACGGAGGTACAGAAAATGCAAGACCACGGAGTTAATGATATTCAAGCTGGGCTGAAACCTTGTGCTTGGCGGCATCCTGCTCATTTGGTATTAACCAAATAGTTATTTGTATTGTAACTTGAGATTGAAGGCAGGAGGAGAAAGGGATGACAGAGGATGAGATGGTTGGACGGCACCATTGCCTCGATGGACATGAGTTTCAGCAAGCTCTGGGAGTTGGTGATGGACAGGGAAGCCTGGTATACTTTCACACGTTGATGGTAAGAATTAAAAATGGCACAACCACCAGGGTAGAAAATCGGAAGATGTTTATAAAAATTCAGCATGCTATCACCCTTTGATCCAGCAGTCCCAGCCTCTAAATCTGTCCTACAGACCCTGTGCAAGGCTGATGTGAAAGTCATTCACTGCGGCCTTGGTCGTAACAGATTAAGAACAACTCAGGTGTTCATCATTAGACAAAACCCCAAAATTTGATATGAAAACAATACCCCCTTTTCCAGACTTGAATGAGATCAGCCGCGTCAAATTCCTAGCACAGCACCTGATGCATAGTGGGACCTCAGAACATGGTGAGTTCAGAAACAACACCCAATCGCAGGGGAGGTAGAAAGGCTTTAAGAAGGAAGGAGAACGTGACCGCAGCCTGGAGGCTGGGGAAGACTCCAAGAGAAGTGGAGAAATGGGGAGGGTTCCCTACGAGGAGTGAGGGGCACAGGGAACAAAGCTGTGAGGGCAGAGTGGAAAGAGGAAGGAAGGTTCTGGACAGCGAGTAGCCCGGGGGGGATGAGAGCAGAGTGGTACTTAGGAGCAGTGGGAGGTGGAGTTATTGAGAGCAATCGGGGCCACAGGGGAAGGACTGAATTGGATCATGAACTTGAGACTTTCTTCTTTGGGTCATAAGAGTAATTAACTTATATTTGTATTGTATCTTATGGTAGAAAATCAGACCTTACTGGTTGGATTTGAAGTGAAGTGAAGTCACTCAGTCGTGTCCGACTCTTTACGACCCCATGGACTGTAGCCCACCAGGCTCCTCTGTCGATGAGATTCTCCAGGCAAGAATACTGGAGTGGGTTGCCATTTCCTTCTCCAGAGGATCTTCCTGACCCAGGGATCGAACCCAGGTCTCCTGCATTGCAGGCAGACGCTTTAACCTCTGAGCCACCAGGGAAGCCACCAACCAAAATGAATGTTATGAGCCTCTTAAATATTCTTGGGCTGGAAATGGCCTAATAAGGGACACCCCCGGTGGTCAAGTGGCTAAGACTCTGTACTCCCAGTGCAGGGGGCCTGGATTCAATTCCCAGTTAGGGAACTAGATCCTGTATGCCGCAACTAAGATCTGGTGCAGCCAAATAAATAAGTAAATGCATAAATATTTTTTAAAAAAGAAGAAATGACTGATAGACGTGGCAAACGTCAGAGTGTCCCTCTTAAGCAAGAGTGGTCAGAATTGGTCATCACCAAGCTGGCTCCGTCTGTTAAAGGTTTTCAAACCAAACAGTGACTTCATATGTTTTGATGTTGGTCATGACTTTGGATTTTATCGGATCTTATTTACATAAGAAAAAAATTAACCAGTTTAAAACTGAAAGAGGGAAGGGAAAATGACCATCTAAAAGTCAATTGGTTTAGGGCCTTTCTCTCTGCTAAAGGTTCCAAAGTTCAAAATAACAACTAAATCCCACAAGAAGTTGGGCCCAGAGGGCTAAACAATAACAAAAGTCGCTTGTCTCCCTTTGGACGGTTTCCAAATTTATACAACAAAGTTCCCGTTAAATATGCAGGAAGTTCTGATTATTTATGATGTAATTTAATATTGACATGTTATTAAGGGAGCTGACCCTCCTCCAAGCCTTTGGAATTTCACATCGAATGACTGCAGGATAACTTCCCTACCAAGACTCAGAGGGGGGTCATCAACAGTTTTCCTCTGCGAGATATTTTTTTTTTCTTCAAAAAGAAATTCCAAATGTTGACTGTACCTCACTGTCTTGTACATTTCCTGAATGTGTGCAAGAGGATTTCACGGAGAGAGATTTCTATGGCCTTTTTAATGCTGAGCAGGCTAAGCTCCGGAGGCTCACGGCCTAAACCCATTACACACAGATCACCTAACGCTGTGACTGGGTTTGTGACGCCAGATTAATTTACCCACACACCAGGTCGGGAGAAAATGACTTTACGCATCTCCTTTGCACCAGCAAAGAATGTGGAGATCATTTTACAGGAAAGAGAAAGACAGGTCTGTAATGAAAGCTGGTGCAATGTGTTTGCTCTTTATGTGCACCAGCTTGCTTTAGACAGCCACGGTTCCTCATCAATTATTTGATTTCTTAAATCAGCAACATAGAATGTTACAAAAACTGACTTGCCTCTCCAACAAATTGCTTAGGCTTTGGGCAGCAGTTTGCTCATCTGTGAAACAGTAATAATGGTACCTGTTTCCTATGACTGTGGTGAGGAAATGAAATAATGCATACAAAGCAATGGGCTTTGAAATAATAAAAACATTGTCAATAATTTAAAATAGCTGCTATTATTACCTTTATCATCATGGTGAAAATCACTGTGAATTCTCCTCCCCCAGACTAAAGTTTTCTCTCTCTGCTTTATGTTTTTTCTCTCTCTCTCTGCTTTCATTGTGAACAACTACCATGCTCATGAGCAGTGGCAGAGTGAGCACACGTGAATTAATGATCTGTGTCCTGATGGTTCACGTTTTAGTAATAAGGATTATACTTGCTCTTCATATGAATAGCTACCCATAAATGACATGAAGTTAGAAGCCTGTTATGAGGATGAGATTAAACTTGGCACACGGCAAGGCTTCTATGGTGCTTGTTAACCAGATTGACACATACCTACATAAAAAGACAAGTGAGCTCATGACTCATCATCCTTAGTCTTGCTTGCACCCTACCTAACCAAGTGTTTTCTCTAGGTTGGTTAAAAGTATTTCCAGAGAGCCCCAGTGCTAACACGCCACTCCTAACAGAGCTCCCTGAGTCCCTGTGTCTCCCTCTACCTCATGCCTTGTACTAGCCACCATGCCTCCCCACGTCCCCTCTTCTGCGTCCTGTCCTCTCCCTTGACCATATGTTGAGCCTGCTCCCCGATTCTGTCCGTCCCATCCTGGGAGTTCTGGGTACCACATCTTCCAGGAGGAATGGAAACTCTTTATGAGTTTGGACAACTGTAAAATGACATATATCCACCACTATATCACATAGAATAGTTTCACTGCCCCCCCGCCAAATTCTCTGTGAAAAAAAAAAAAAAAAGAAACTCTGTTTCTGACTTCGCATCACTGTCTCAGCCTTACCGCTTCTGTAAGGGCTACAGAGACCAGGGTCAGGGGCCCAGATAGGAAGAAGACACCAGGGGAAGAGAGCTGGGGACTCTGGCTACTTGGGACAGAGAAAGGAGCCTGGAGAAGCCCCCTTGAGTTTTGGATTCAGCCTTTACATTCACGCTTATGCCCGAAAGGGAGGGAAGCAAGTAGGAGAGAGCCATGGGGAGCTAGCTACCAGTGAGGGAGGTTTACGAGCGGTGCTGGGGATGGAGAACAATTTACACTGTGTTCTTGCTCACTGTCCCTCGCCTCCCTGCACCAGGGACCCTCAGTTAACGAGGAAGTGGGATGGAGAAAGACACAGAGTCTCTCCACGTTTTTCCAAGCTGCCAGTGTAAACTGGCCACGGGCTTCTCAGCGTGTTTTCAGGCTAATTCAATCTAAAGGGTCAAAAACTGAGACCAGCTTTGTAATTGGTTCTCCTGGGATCTCAGGCCATCACTCTATAGGAGCAGACTTCCAAGTGCTACAGCAGACACCCCTGGAGATATTTTGGCTTTGGGGGGGGGGATCTTCTGCCTCCTCCACCGCCATTCAGATCACAGCACATGTTTGGCTCTGTGCTGCCTACATTTAAGGCCAAACAGAGGAGCCTGGCGGGTTACAGTCCATGGGGTTGCAAAGAGTCAGACACGACTGAGGGACTAACACACACACACACACACACACACACACACACACACACACACACAAACCCTTTCTCTGGGGGCTTCCCAGGTGGTAAAGAACCCACCTGCCAGTACAAGAGATGTAAGAGGCATGGGTTCGATTCCTGGGTCAGGAAGATCCCCTGGAGGAGGGTATGGTAACCTACTCCAATATTCTTGCCTAGAGAATCCCATGGACAGAACAGACTGGCAGGCGACAATCCAAAGGGTTTCAAAAAAATCAGGACTAAAGCAATTTAACACACACACACACACACACACACACACACACATGCACCCTTTCTCTGCTTGCCCTATGGTCACTAATCTCCTGACCAGCAATGTGTTAGGGACTGAAATTAGCAACCTCCACCCCCTACGTGGTCCCAGACTAGGTGTGGGCATGAGAAGACCTTTGGAAGAACCCATTCACAGGCCCTCTTGATGTCTCAGACTTCACCTGCATTCAGAAACACCTCTTGGCCCATTCTCTTTGTATTCATTTCATGGATTTGTCAAGAGGCTCAACACTGAGCCAATTACCCCTCCTGCATCTCTTGGGCTCCTTCACAAAGGGCTTCCACCTTGATTAAAGGAGTGTGCCTGGGGAGATCTGTGCTTAACATTTTTTGAAATGCTGGAAGAGGAGGACTGTGGGGCCTTTCGGAAACAGGAAGGGAGGAATGGACATGGGGGCACTGAGACTTAAGTCCCAAAATAAGCCAGAGCAATGCAGGATGTCAGGACTCTGGGACTTTTTTCCGCAGTGAGATCATTTCCTTTTTAACCATCAGAACCAAGCTTCTGAGGGCTATACATGCTCATCAGGTCCAATCCACTGCCTCCACTCATGAGGCTGGCTCAGAGGTAGCTCACTCCTCTCACAGGCCCTGTTTACCCTTCTCTTCCCCATGTCAGCATCTTGCAGCCTGGTCCCCTTCCAGGCCCAGAGGTTGGCTTCACCATTCTCCTACACAAGAAACATTTCAGAATGTCTCTGGGATGTTCAGCCCGGCTGGATTCCTGTTGGTGAGCCCTGCGACCATCTGGAGTCACCAGGAAGGTGGCCATTCTCAAAATTCTCTTTCTACCAAAATCAGCAGCCCCAGTCTAGAGAGTCAGCCCTGTGTTTCCTCTCGAGCCTGGGTCAGTGCACACTTCCACTCCATGGCTGACTCAGAGATGGCTCAGAAGGTGCTGAGCTTAACAAACACTTGGAAAAAAACAAGGCAAAGGCTAGAAGGGGATGAGTCGATCATTATCCTTCTACTATCCTCTTTTCCTCTCTTTCTTTCTTTTCCTGTAAACACTGAAACTGCCGTAGTTCCCCATAGTGCTGATTAGGTGTAATGAAATTACTCAATGACATTTACTAAGTGCCTACAAGACATCATCACGATTCTGCACTTCTTTGTGTGTACTTCCTACTTTGCTGGTTTCCTGGGTCGAGTCCCAGGAAGACACGTGTATCTTCTCACCATTTCTTTGAGCAGCCAAAGACCCACACAAATGCTCATCAAGCTTTCTCTGTTTGTTTATCACTAGCTTAGCACTCATAGAAAGACACAATAGCATCTCTGCCCTTGAGACATTTAGTCTTTTTTTTAAGCGAGATAACATCACACTTAGCTAGTACCTATTATGTGCCAGGCACCATTTGATAGCCCTCACTCAACATTCCCCTGAGACAGGAATATTATTCTCATTTTATAAAGGAGGAAACCAAGGCTCAGAGACATTGAGTAACTTACCCAAGGTGACACAGCTAGAGATACAGAACTGGATTCAAACCCAAGCAGGTGAACTTCAGAATAAACACACACTTAACTCTCATGCTTCATAGCTTTTTAGATGTAGTCTGCACAATGAGAAAACCAGACAAAGCGGCACAGAAGCAAGCACTCTGCGGTTATGGTGAAGACTGAGGTTATGGGTTTAAAGATCAAGAAAGAAATAGTCCTTAAGGAGAAAACCACTTAATAGTCCTTAAGGAGAAAGAACTGGGTTGGACTGTTTCAGGGCTTCCCAAGTGGTACTAGTGATGAAGAACCCACCCGACTGACAGGTTCGATCCCTGGAAGAAGAAAAGGCAACCCACTCCAGTACTCTCGCCTGGAGAATTCCCACGGACAAGAAGCCTGCTGGGCTACAGTCCATGGGGGTCTTGAAAAGAGTCGGGTAGCACTGAAATGATTTAGCACACAAACGGACTGTTTCAAAGCTAACGGAAGACCTTGGTCACATTCAGAAGGAAGGAGATAACCTGGAGATCTGAAGAGAAGCTACAGGGGAGGGAGGGAGACTGGCCTGATTTAAGAATAAGGAAGATAGAAGAGCTCCACTGTCAAATATGATGGTGCTAGGAATGCCTGCCTCCTGGTTTTGTAAGGATTGGAACAATGCCTTGTACGTAGTCAGTGTAAGTTTGGGCTATACCATTACTGTTATTGTTCTTGGATGAACTTTCACTTTGGGACTTGCTCGAGGTGGGGACTGGGGAGCCTGGCTTATATTATGGTGTCTTAGGCTAGTCACTGAAACACAGTGAAAACCTTTGTTCCTGGCAAGGCAGAACTATGCTCTCATTTCAAACCCACTTATAAATCCTGCAATGGAAAAAACAGGGCTGGCCCGTAGGGAACTCACTGAAAGGGTCTGACACTTGGGCCACACTCTCACGAAATCCACTGGCAGAAGGGCCTTCAGGCCACCCAGCCCCTTATGTAGGTGGGAGGTGATTAAATAGGCAGTCTCACTGGGTCCCTCCCGACTGAAGAGAGGGCCCAAGTCCTCGGTCCTGTAAACAGACTCCTATCCACTGCAAACCATAGGCGTTTTTGTGGATTGTTCTTTGTTCAGAAAAAGCCAGAGCAGTTCCGAGGAGCCTGCAGAATGTTAGAGCTGTCACTCCCAAAGTAACAGAACTCTGTTACCCAGAGGACCAGCAAAGCAAGGCAAGGTATCCGTCTCCCGTGAGTCAGGGTTTACTTAATATTCACAACCCTGGCAGTTTTTTGACTGATGAAAATGTTTTGCAAACAGAACCTGGTCCTGTTTTTCTCCTCGCTCCTTCCTCTGCAGAGGCGGTGCTAAACCAATAGGGCTGATGAGATAGTATCTCCGTCTCCTTGTAATACAAAACATTTATTTTGCAGCGAGCTGGAAACCAAACTGAAAGGGGTCCAAGATTTCTGGGAGCAAGAGGCTTGATCTTCCCCCCTGCTGGATGGCCTGGTGTGTTGACTTTCTGCCTTTGTCTCCCCCACAGCAATGCACCAGCCCCACCAGAGACTCTGGTTCAGTGATAAAGAACCCACCTGCCCATGCACAAGGTGCAGGAGACGTGGGCTAGATCCCCGGTTTCAGGAAGATCCCCTGGAGAGGAAATGGCACCCCACTCCAGTATCCTTGCCTGGGAAATCCCATGGACAGAGGAGCCTGGCGGGCTGCTGTCCGTGGGGTCGCAAGAGTAGGACACGACTGAGTGACTACACAACAACGAGGGTGTGAGTAGGGTTCCCTCTTTACCACCCAGGAGCCGCCAGCACCGGGTCTCAGGGGCCTCATTGTGCCCACAGGCTGGGCCCTGGGCCTCTTTTCATGAAGGCCCGCTTTCCTCTTAGCTCTGAGCAGACCCTGTGTTATCATTGAGGCTCCTCGGGTTCATAATTGACTTTTTTTGGTCCTGCTTCTTGCTCTGGACTCAAAGTACCAGCCAGCACCACTCGTCCTCAGCCTGTCTGTTCCGTTACTTAAAACACAATTATCATCCAAATTTTTTCTTTGAGAAAACAGAAACACCCAAAGAGCTGGTCCCGAGGTGACTTGCAACCACACTGCTGTGGGCCTGCTCTAGAAAGCACACCATCGCCTGATGACTTCTTCCTCTAAGTCAGGTTTACTGGGTGCTGTTTATATCAGAGCTTCTCACCTGAGCACTGTGGGTATTTTGGAGCAGATAATTCTTTGTCCCGTGCACCCACTTAGCAGTGTCCCCTGCCGCTATCCAACAGATGCCAGTAGCCCCCATTTGTCCAGTCGTGACAGCCCAAACATCTCTGGGACAAGC
The DNA here is from genome assembly GCA_006410615.1 of Neotragus moschatus. NCBI lineage: Eukaryota > Metazoa > Chordata > Mammalia > Artiodactyla > Bovidae > Neotragus > Neotragus moschatus. The sequence goes on from SJYA01003263.1 coordinate 199,111, forward strand.
CAGTGTCCCCAGCGATAAGGTTGTTGGATTTAGCAAATAAAAATGCATAGATACATCTTATCTGTCACCTTGTGGAAGTAGGCCACCCCACTCAGGAACCATTAGCTTGGGCGTGAAACCCTGAGCACTTGTGAGCACCCCATTCCAAAGATGAGAAAATGCACTGTGGTGTCCTAAATGGGAGGGAAATCCAAAAGGGAGGGGGTCTGTGGATACTGTACGGCTGATTTATTTTGTTATGCAGTAGAAGCTTCCCAGGAGATTCAGTGGTAAAGATTCTGCCTGCCAACACAGGAGATGCAGGAGACTCAGGTTCGATCCCTGGGTCAGGAAGATCCCCTGGAGGAGGTCATGACAACCCACTCCAGTATTCTTGCCTGGGAAATCCCATAGACGGAGGAGCCTGGAGGGCTAGAATCCTTGGGGTCACAAAAAGTCAGACACGACTGAGCTCCTGAGCTCACAGAAGCTAACACAACACTGTAAAGCAACTATACTACAATAAAAATTAATAAAAAACAAAGATGAGAAACTAGGTCTTGAAGAGAAAGTGGTTTGAAGCAGTTGGCCAGGTGGGTGATTCATTTCAGCCTCTTCCTGTTCCATTAGAGTCTGGATGGCGCTCATCCCTTTGTAGAGTCTTCCATGTTTATGAACACAGAAGAGCCCCCATTCCCACACACTCCAACCCGTCTGTGCCCCGATGCTCTGATAACTGGGGCGTCGATTGCACAAAGGACCAAACCAGACCCTGTCCTACAAACCCCTCCAGCCTGCACAGCTCTGAAAGCCTCTCTTGGAGAGATGCAGGGGAAGGAGAAGCAGGGGGTGCGGGGTCCCTGCCTCCCACTGCTCTGCAGCCCAGGCCCAGAGAGACAAAGGGCGTGCGGTGAGGCGTGATCGCTTCCCGGGCTCCGCCACCCCGTCAATGGGGCATCCTGGATCCCTGCCCTCCAGCGCTCTGGGGCCTTATTAACAGACCTCAGCTGTTGCCCAAAGCCCTTACCTCACCCGCGAGGGCTCTATTTGCATGATAATACCCTCTTTGGGGGGATGATTGCTTAATTAAAGAACAGCAATCGCGTTAATTAGCATGTCTCCGTGCGCCCTGGACCTTCTTCGGATTCCAATGAGCTGCTCATTAGGTCTGGGCACTGGGACAAACCCGGGGCCTCTGGCAGCCGAAGGAGGCTCCCAGGGCCGGCGGCTGCAGTCAGGACCTCAGGGATGGGAGGCCCAGACCTGCCAGCAGCGCAGGTCAGGCTTTGTGATGAGGGCAGCTGACGGGCCTGGGCCAGCAGCACCTTCTGGGCCCACGATCGGTGTGCAGGGGAGGGCCGGGCCTGAGGGTGGCTTTGCTGGCTTTCTCTGGGCTCCTGCTCATCCGCTCGGCCACACTTCCCTTCTCAGCTCCTTCGTCCAGAACCTTCTGTGGCCTGACACCATCCTCCTCCTCCCATGAGCCACTTTCTGTCGCCCACAACCCATATCTCTTCTCCAGCCCAATGCCAGAATCTATTTTCATCTCAGTGCCCCACAGAGCCCTCACTCCCAGTTTTAGGGGCCAATTTTTCTCACTTAGCAGGTTGTGTGGGGGCTGGCAGGTGAAACCAAACAGAAACATACAAGGGAAAACACCTGTCCTGATGGAGAGATGGTCCCCTGCCCCAGGCGAGATCACCACCTTTCTTTAGCTTCTCTCTCCTGAAATCCACTCCTCTGAAGAGGATTTCCAGAAATAGGGGCCAAGGTGGATTCTTACTGCCAAAGCTCACCCTTCCCTGATTGTTAATAAAATAGAAGGTGTTATGTTGGCTGCTGGACAGACACTTCTTGTACCTTACCAGGGATATCAGCTGAACTATACTTTTATATCTCTCTTGATGTTTTCTGTAAGATCCTTTCTAGAATAAGGACAATAGCCTTCCCTCTATTTAAGAAGGAAATCTTATATATTTCTACATAAGACAAGAAAAGATCTGTCTTCTGCCTGGATGTCAATGTACCTAAGATCAGTTGATCCCCTTCTACATTACACACACTCTCTCCATACTTCAAGGACTGTGTCTATAAGATTCTATTTATTCTATTGCAAATAAAGGTAAAATATACATTTTAAAAGTAATGAGAGAAATAGCCCTGAATTTGTACTCAAAGAAATCTGGCTTTCGATACAAGTTTACCATTTTCTGAGACTTTCAAGTAGAGACTGAAATGGACTTCCCTAGTGGTCCAGTGGCTAAGACTACACACTCCCAGTGCAGGGGCCCCAGGTTCGATCTCTGGTCAAGGAAGTAGATCCCACATGCTGCAACTAAGAGTTTGCATACTGCAACAAAAGATCTTGCATGCTGCAATGAAGATCAAAGATCCCTCATGCTGCAACTAAGGCCTGACCTGGTGCAACCACGTAAATAAATATTTTAAAGAGAAGAAGAGTGAGAGGCTCTCGGACTCCAGTCCCAGAGAGGGACCCAGCCCAGCCTCCCCAATCAGTTCAGGGCTCTCTCCTCCCTCAGCCTGGCAAGCGCACACCCAGCCTTTAGCATCTCCATCTTGCTCGCCTTGGTGCCCCTAGACAAGCAGACCTGGGCTCCCATCTCTGGAGCCTCCACCTTTGCCCGTGTGGCACAAGAATTCAGAGGAAGGGAGAGGAGGTGACCGGGACCGACTTTAGGGACTTAGGTTGGAGAGAGAAGGGGGAAGGGAGGGAACACGCGAGGCAGGGGTCTCTGGGGAGAAAGAGCCCCACTCCCCCTGGGTATGGTCCTATGGTGAGAGTAACAACAAACCAGGGGTAAATCCACTTCCTGGCAGGAAGCTGAGCCTGAAACCAGATGAAGCCACGGCAGTTCAAAGGGAGAGTGACACCCAAACAAGAGAGCAGCTCTTAATCCCGCACAGAAAGACCAGAATGGGGGGCTCAGGCCCAGGAGGGAGGCGGCCTGGCTTTGTTTAACCAGGACTGAGAACACAGCCCTATTGAGAGGCTGGGCCTCCGAGACAGAGACCCTGAGGGGTAGTTGCCAAGTTGAAGGCAGCCCAAGGCTGCCAGCTTTCACCTCTTTAGTTCTGGGCTTGGCAGTAATGAGGCGAAGGGCCAGGACTTTTAACTGGCTGGGTCAGAAAGGTTTCTTCATTAGACAAACAGTTGGGGGTGAGGATGGGAGTGGGGTGGGGGGGTGCATCTCAGTTTAGAAGGAGCTTCCAGAAAAGAGGCAGAACCCGGGGCCTGTGAGGCAGTCTCCTTCCACCCCCTCCCCACCAACTCCCCAGGCCCTTAACCTCCACCCCAGCCCTACCCATGCCATCTCCACCACAGCCTAAAGGAAGCTGGAAGCAGTGTCCAGTGGGCAAGGAGAGGGTCCAGACAGACCAACAGGTGGCCAAGGGAGGGCCCTGCCCCAAGCTAGTTCTTGACCTGTGAGTCAGTACCTGAGCTCAGGTGAACTTGGGCAGGACAGCCCTCCGCTAGTAGGCAGACAGGCCCACTGAAGGGAGGGGTCTCTCTCTCCTGGGCGGCAGCAGAGTGGCTTCTGTGGCCCAGCCCCAGCCCTGGGGTCTGAAGCCCCACACCCTGCTGGGTTTTCTCCAGAGCTGTTTGGCAGCCTGCTCCCAGCAGGGATCTAAGGCTTAGGGGGAGGTGATTCATGCAGGTGTGGAAGGGGGTAGTCCAAGCTGAGTGAGGGGTCCCGTCCTCTTGTCTACACACCTCTACTGGATGTCTGCTGACACTGACTTGATCAGCCTTTCCTGTCAGCTGAAGAAACAATCACAGAGTCTAGAAAGTCTGAAATGCACTGCCCTAAGGGGTAAGATGCTAGGGAGGGGAAAGTCAGACATCTCGGTTTCTAGGACTGTATCTCTGCAGAGTTGGCATTCAAACGTAATTCATTAAATCCTTATTAAACACCTTGTTTAATATACCCGCTAATTCCGCAGAAGATTTGAGTCAGCTTATGAAGAGATGCGTATAAAAAGGAGAGGTAGGGACTTCCTTGGTGGTCCAGTGGCTAAGACTCCAAGCTTCCAGTGCAAGGGACCCTGTTCAACCCCCAGACAGGAAACTAGATCTCATCTGCCACAATTAAGACCTGGCACAGCCAAATTTTTTAAAAAAACTTAAAATAGAGATATAAATGGTAATAAATGATCAGGATCAGAGAAAAAATACCTTAACTGATATCCAGACTAGGGAAGAGAAGTATAAAGATGCAGAACTTTATAGATATATAAACTCCAAACTGGCTTCTGAATTTCCTCTAAGGGAGAGAGAGTATCTAGGTCTGGTATCCAGCTCTCCTTATCAGAATGCAGGAATGATACCAGCTTCTCAGGCTAAGCAAAAACCCTTTCCATCTTAAGATTTTAGAAGTAATTCTCACAATGAACGTCATATAGCAAGTGTTGTGTAACGTCTATAGCTGGCTCCTGAAGGTATTGGACTCCTGTGGCAGCTTCTGGGCACAGTCAATAAAAACTAAAAGCATTAACCTTAAAATGCGCCTCTGTAAAAACACGCTGATGGGCAATCCCCTGGTGGCCTAGGTGGTTAGGATTCCAGGCTTTTGCTGCCATGGCTCAGGTTCAATCCTTGTGGGGAGCCTGAGATCCCCCAAGACTCAGTGTGGCCAAAATAACACAAAAGCAGGTCGATGAATATTCAAGATAAAGCAACCTGAAAGAGTAGCTTTGTGTTGCTTTAGTTGGCTCCAAGTGTAACCCATCTGTCTTAGTTTGGGTTCCCCTAGGAACAGACCTTAAGAAAAGGATTCAAATGTGTGTCATTTATTTGAGATACAGTCCCAGGAAGCAATGGTAGTGGGTGGGCAAGTAAGAAGGAAAAGAAGCCCCCCAAAAGATGTACGGTCAAGTTAGTTGCTACAAAGGAAGATTAGAACCTTCCCATTGGAAATGCAAGGCTTGTTAAACAGCCTCAGAGTAATCCTACCTGGGTGGGGAGGGAGCTGGGGCATTTGTATACCAACTTCCATCAGTCATTGATCGAAGGCTGCTCCTAGAAGCCTTAATCCCCAGGCATTTTCAGCCTACCGAGCAGGTGGAACAGAGCAAGCTCCAAGAGGCAGAGAAAGCCTTTAGGCAAAGAGGTGCAGATGCTGCCAGGGACTTGTGGGCCAGCGGGCCCTGAGGTAGTCGAGGAGGTATGGGAGGGGGCTGACAGCATCCGCTACACCATCCTGCTCTGTGACATCCGCCCTGGGGGACACATGGTGACACTCAGCAAAGACGGTCTGCATCCTCCTGGCTCCTGTTCAGATCTGCTGATGCAGGACTTCTAGTTCTCTGCAAAGTCTTCCCATAATTATTCCTAGGAGAACCCAGGGAGCATTTTGCATGTCCTCACAAGCCAGTTCAGTCAGCTGGGCATCCACTGGGCACTGCCACCTCTTCTAGGAACAGTTTATCCTGAGTCCCAGGTCAACTGCCTTTTCTGCTGGTTCCCAGCAACGTCACAGGGAGCACCAGGCCTGTTCAGCATCATAGTCTATGCTGGACATTGACTTCTTTCCCTTCAAGTTCAGGGTGACATGGAGCTCTCAGAAGGCCCTCCGCTGAAAAGGAGAAAATGTCTTTCTCGCCATCACATCGTATCTCATTAGAGATCCACCAACACGATGCAGTCTTGTGTCCTGATATGGACCAAAATTTTAATGAAAACAACTCTTTTGCTTTTCACATGAAGCTACCTCTTTTCATTTCTTTGGCCCAGACAAAGCAGGGGCCAACCCAGAGAATATTGTACACTTGACTGTTCCTCCTGGCCCAACAGGTTGTATTCAGAAATCCTCTCTCTTCCCCTTTGACACCAAGCTTTGTGATGAGATCAGACCCGACTTCCTCTCTTTTTCCTTTGGATTATTTCCTGAGAGGTGCCTTGGTCCTTCACACAAATAGATTTCTAGACAGTTTGTCTCATTGGTTTTGCCAAATTTGCTTAGACTTGTTTCAAATTGCAGCAGTAGATAGAGCATAGACCAGAACTTGGAGAAGGCAATGGCACCCCACTCCAGTACTCTTGCCTGGAAAATCCCATGGATGGAGGAGCCTGGTAGGCTGCAGTCCATGGGGTTGCTAAGAGTCGGACATGACTGAGAGACTTCACTTTCACTTTTCACTTTCATGCATTGGAGAAGGAAATGGCAACACACTCCAGTGTTCTTGCCTGGAAAATCCAAGGACGGGGTGCCTGGTGGGCAGCCGTCTATGGGGTCACACAGAGTCGGACACGACTGAAGTGACTTAGCAGCAGCAGCAGCAGCAGACCAGAACTGGCATCTCTGCTTGAAAAAGAAATTTTAACATTTGAAGAAATGGATAAATTCAGTATTTCTCAGATAATCTTCCATAAGTGTCACCTTTCAAAGATGCCAGATGGCAGGTAGTTCAATATTATATTCCATAAAGAGACCCTGGAGCGATGACATTCTTTGTTGAAGAATGGGGCTAGATCCATAAATATGGAAACCAGTTGAGCAGGTAACAAGTTTGAAATTGTTTTTAAGGTGTCTAACCAGCACTTTCACCTGTGTGGAGAGTCACTCAAGGAAGGCTGGAGGAGCACCCACAAGTAAAAGTTTCTATGGATTTTTCCTTAGACACTCATCTTATTTTGGTATAGTCCATGAACAAGTGGTCAGTGAATTTCCAAAGTTCTACACTGTAGAAACTATCCTACCTTTTTCATCAAAGCAGTCTCTATCGAAAGGCGTGTGCACTGGGTTCCTTATTATTTAAGTGTTTCTGTCCGAGTCCCTACGTAGTTTTGAAGCTAGGTAGGGGAGACAAGTGCTGTTATAATGTGAACATGTCCTCTAATGAATGGACCACTCATGTAAGCAGCCTCCCTCCTAAACCTAGCATTCTTCTCTTCATCCCTTATAGCTGCATCTACATCCTTGTTCACAAGACTGCCTGGAGGTCTGGGTGGTAGATGTGATGACTATCTGACCCCAAAAGGCAAAGACAATGGCAAATCTGGCACAAAACGCAGGGATTTCATGAAGTCAGTGAAAGTGGTGTTGGATAATCACCGAAACTCACGCAAAGCCCCAAGAAAACCAAAGGTCACTCATAATTACAGAGAAAGTTGACAAAATTATTAACTTGATAGGTGCTCTGAAATAGAACTTTAAAAACAAAAACATTTATTTATTTACTTGGCTGCACCAGGTCTTAGGTGAAACGAGTGAGATCTTCAAATGCGGCCTGCAAACTTCTTAGTTGCAGCATGTGGGATCCAGCTCCCCGACCAAGGATTAAACCTGGGCCCACTGCGTTAGGAGCTTAGAGTCTGAGTCAGTGGACCACCAGGGAAGTCCCTGAAAGATAATTTTTGAATAACAAAGGGTTTAATTCCCTCGTGAAGCATAACTTTCTTTATGATCCTGCTGCGAAAGTCAAAAGGGCGAGTGATGTCTCAGGCCACGTTATATCCTGTCAGAAAATCTTCCCAAAGTGAAGATTGGCTTAAAAAAAAAAAATCATTTGCTTTAAAAAAAAAAAAAAAATACTGCATGGTTGCAATTAGAACTTAATGTTTTGTTAAAATGAACTTACTTTTCACATTTTTTGTATAATTTTCAATGTAAAATTTGAATCTACCCCTATCCTCCTATTTACTATGAGCTATTTTTGGTCCTCATTCTAAGTGGATTCACTTTCAGTGACCATTTCCCAAGATCAGTGAAAACTCTGTGTACCCTGAGGAGTCTGAGACAGTAGCTTATCACTAGCATGAAATCCTTTTACAGTTTCACACTTTATCTTAAAATTTCATGAAACTATTTTTATATTCTATAATTGCATCTGATAAATCACTATCTGTTCAGTTACACGATTCACTAAAGATATAAGTCTTTATGAAAAGGACACTCTCAGAAATGAGTGTATTTATCCTGCAATTTTACAGGTTCCCATGGCATGTCACCTGTTTCCCACAAAGAATGATCAAAATTACTTGGGTCTTGACAATGTCCAGAGGGGAATGTTGCCATTAATTACTGTACTGTACATATAATAGGAAAAAAAAAAATCTCAAAAATGCTCCCTTAGGAGATCTAGCCTGGAGCAACGTTCTTACTCTAGGAAGGAAATTAATTGTAAATATACTCCTAAACTGCTAGGCTGATGAATCTGATCTGTGGGATTATCCTAGGTGAGAGTTCAATTTTGGAGGATGATACTTACAGATGTGAGAGTTGAGCCATAAAGAAGACTGAGCGTCTAAGAACTGATGCTTTCAAATTGTGGTGCTAGAGAAGACTCTTGACTCCCTTGGACTGCAAAGAGATCAAACCAGTCAATCCTAAAGGAGATCAACCCTGAATATTCTTTGGGAGTACTGATACTAAAGCTGAAGCTCCAATACTTTGGCCACCTGATGGGAAGAGCCACTCACTAGAAAAGACCCTGATGCTGGGAAAGATTGAAGGCAGGAGGAGACGGGGTCAACAGAGGATGACATGGTTGGATGACATCACTGACTCAATGGACATGAATTTGAGCAAACTCCAGGAGATTGGAGGACAGGGAAGCCTGACGTGCTGCAGGAGGTGGGAGGTTGAGGGGGGGAGTTTCAAGATTGGGAACTCATGTACACCTGAGATGGAAAAAAATAAAAATAAATAAATAAATAAACAACAACAACAACAACAAGTCGGACACAACTTAGTGACTGAACAACAACAAATCTGCCCCAGGTAGTAATTCTGTTACAGAACAGCAGTGAGTCACTCAGCATGGTATTCTAGGACCCTTTGTCTCTTCAATATATCTACTCCTAGAAGAACTATCATATCTATAGTCACAGGACTCCTTCCCCTCCTATTTTTAAAGCAAGATTATTCATCCATAGATAATCCTAGAGCAGATTATTGGGGTATACTTTTTAAAGTTTTAAATTTAAGGGACATCACTGGCAGTCCAGGGGTTAAGACTTTGAGTTTCCACTGCAGGTTAGATCCCTAGCTGGGGCACTAGGATCCTGCATTCTGCATGGTGTGGCCAAAAATAAATAAATAAATAAATAAATAAAAATCATACTAAAGTTTTAAATTTAAAAGGTGAAGAAGGACAAAAGAGAAAAACAAATCAAAATGGTGTTGTGGTTCAGAATGTTCTAAACTGTTTATTAGCTCTGATTCCTGAGAACTTTGATTCTCATGGTGGTGCCCAAAATTAGATTAGTATAAACATTGACAGCTAGGGATTTGTCCTGCTCTGCTGCTGCTGCTGCTGAGTCACTTCAGTCATGTCCGACTCTGTGCGACCCCATAGATGGCAGCCCACCAGGCTCCCCCATCCTTGGGATTCTCCCGGCAAGAACACTGGAGTGGGTTGCCATTTCCTTCTGCAATGCATGCAAGTGAAAAGTGAAAGTGAAGTCGCTCACTTGTGCTGGACTCTTAGCAACCCCATGGACTGCAGGCTACCAAGCTCCTCTGTCCATGGGATTTTCCAGGCAAGAGTACTGGAGTGGGGTGCCACTGCCTTCTCCTCGTCCTGTTCAGTCATGTCCAGTTCTTGTGACTCCATGGACTGTAGCCCACCAGGCTCCTCTGTTCATAGAATTTTTCAGGCAAGAATACTGGAGTGGGTTGCCATTTTCCTCCTCCAGTGGCTCTTCCCAACCCAGGGATGGAACCTGCATCTTCTGTGTCTCCTGCATTGCAAGCAGATTCTCTACCCACTGAGACTTCAGGGAAACCCATCTTGTTCTTCTGTGATCCACTGTCCACTGAGTCAAGGCCAATGACAAGCTGGCGGAATCCTCAAACAACCTACACTGGCTTTGACAGATTCCTCATAACCACAGGGAGAAAACCAATCACTCATGTGGAGTGGATGTGCTTGAAAACTCCCGATGCTCCCCAAGTAAAATATTGCCCAGGAAACACAAAACTATGACTTGCCAAGAAGAAAGTGCACAGTTTTATTGCATGCAGTGTGTTTCCTTTTATTGCTATAACAGAAAGAATGTTCCATACCATCAAATGCTTACCAAAAAAAACAAAAAAAAAAAAAAATTGCGCAAGATGAAAGCTGAGAAGAACCTGTAGGGTCTCTCTTCAATTAGAAGAGAATATTTGAGCCCTGGATAGTTACGTGGGAACTAAATACTGAACTATGGTCGAGTTGAAGGCAAGCCCAGTGAAACCACTGGTATTTGAAGACTGGTTAAAGGGTGTGATGGTCAATCACATCATAAAACTAATCCAAGTATTAAGTTTAAGATGATCTGGTTTAACGGAGAGAGATTGAACCTTATGGTGATTCTACCACCTCTGGCAGTGTAGCTTTGGCAAAATTGTTCACCCTTTCTGTTTTCTCATTTGTAAAAAGATGGTAATGTTGAACTAACATCTACCTTCTGGGCTGTCTTGAGGATTAGAAATCTGCCAGCCTTGTTTCTGTTAAAAGTGTGGTGAAAAGAAACTGTGATTTTCACCATGAGAAGACATCCTAGACTTCAGAAGTGTAGTTCCCAGAGAAATACTTCCATAAAACATCAGTTTTAATTGAGGATTATCATAATAAGTTATCATAAGAATTGTGTACAGTGTTATTCATTCTGGGTCCTTGGGATTCTTTTCCAGGATAGGACAAATTACTTTGAATTTAGCCCCAGAAAGAAGCATCCTATTTTCATTTCCTTTTTATCAATGAGAATCACAGTGTTTTTCATTTTTGTTTAGTTGCCAGGAAGTCTAGGACTAAACTAAATAAACTAGATACGTTTTTGTTTTCCTCTTCCTCCCTATATGGTTTTGGGGGTTTTATTTCTATTTTGAGTCTTATTTTCTATGTGTATATTACCGTTACTATTACTTCTACTTCTGATCCCTTGGAGGAGGAAATGGCAACCCACTCCAGTATTCTTGCCTGGGAAATCCCATGGACAGAGGAGCTTGGTAGCCTACAGTTAATGGGGTGAGGTAGAGATCTGAAGCCAGATTCTTTGTCTATTTTTGTTTCAAGTTTCTCGGGGGTGCCATGAGGCATGTGGGATCCTAGTTCTCTGACTAGGAATTGAACCCACCGCCTCTACAGTGGGAGCACAAAGTCTTAACCACTGGACCATCAGGGAAGTCCCCAGACTCTCATCTTTAGGTCCTGGGTCACTCTTGCAGCTCCATCACTAATCTTTCTTGGAAGTAGACAAGCTGTACAAAAATGACTTGCACTGTCTTTCTGGTCTGTTCCACCCTGCCCAGATGTGATTATTCACATGCATTATGATGGTTGGTGTTTGTCTGTTTGAACAGCTTACACGGCTCTTCTGGTGACTAAGGACATTCTGCCTGGGAAGACGAGGGACAAGCCCATGGATGGAGCTCCTCAAGGAGTAAGCTCGCTGTACACAAGAGCATCATCTCTAGGCACCAAGTTGGATATGTGACCAAAGTCCTGTCCTGCCTGGTTCCAAAGCATCTGTGGTTGACTTTAGTTATTTCATTTAATCTTTCAACAGCTTAATGAGGCAGGTGATGATCTCCATTGTCTAGATGGGAAAACAAGGGTTAATTCTTTGCTGACTCTGTCTGTGGTTCCAGTAATATTAATTACTATATATCAGAGACAAAAAGAACACTGTCAGTTATGGATTATTATCCTCATTTTTTGAGGAGAAAATCAGAGAAATTAAATAATTTAAATCATTTGCCCCAAGTACACCAGAACCCAGTCTTTACTGGATCCTTCTGAGTTCTTCTTTTCCTCCACCTCCTGGTCTTACTTCTGTTCTTTATCATTTTTTTAATATAAAATTTTCCTGGCACATAGTTTAAAGATACCAAGAGTTCTGCAAAGCTTGATAAGAAATACAGCAGAGCCCCTGCTCCAGCCAGTTCCTTCTTCAGCTTCCTTTTAACTGATTCTTTACTTTCATATTGTTAAGCAGCAAGATTATACCATTACTTTTAATTTTTCAATGTTAGGCATTTCCTAAAAATTTTAATGTAGGCATTGCTTTATTCCCCATTGTGGAAGAAAAGGATTTATCTGTCTTTGGCCAAATCCCCCTGCCCTGGTCACACACCCACACATGTTTTCTGACCCACCCAGCCTGCCTTTTCCCAGTGTAACTGGATCATGTTTTGGGTTAGATCAACATTCAATATTTACCTGATTATGAATATATAAACACTATTCACAGCCAAGTCATAAGTACATAATGATTGTTTTCCTTTTTCTGCTAAATTTTTCTCTTCGTGTTAAAAATCATTTTGGTTTGTTTGTTTAGTTGTTTTGTTTTCTATGTGTTTGTCACTTAATTAGTCCAAGCTCTTCCCACATTGAGTGTTGCTCCTCATTTATCTCAAATGCTGAAACTTAGGTATTTTATCCATCTCATTTCCTTTTTTTTTTAATTTTTAAAAGTATGTATTTATTTACTTGGCTGTGCCAAGTCTCGCAGCACATGGGGACTTCAGTCTTCAGTGCAGCATGCAAAATTTTTAGTTGTGGCATGCAAACTCTCCCTGCAGCATGTAGGATCCAGTTCCCTGACCAGGGATCGAACCAGCACCCTCTGAATTGAAAGCATGGAGTGTTTGCCACTAGGGCACCAGGGAAGAAAGACTCCCTTTGGAAAACTCTTGATGTCATCTGATACTATTTCTCAGAAAAACTTTATTTGGTCTCCTCCCTGGAGAGAATAAGCCGGGCTTTCACCATTTATGGGAAAAAGGCTGGTGGTCTCAACATTCAGTCTGTAAACTGGCACTTAATTCCCGTGTGTTCATGCACCTCTG
>SJYA01003263.1:214141-234394 GCA_006410615.1 Neotragus moschatus
TTCCCAGTCATTGGACCACCAGAGAACTGCTTGAGCCAACTTTTAATCTCCTTGTCTTCAGTGCTAACTTTGCCCCTCTCCTTTCTAGAATTATCTTATATCACTAATTCCTGAGTCGTTGGGAGTTCTGAGGTACAGTGTGCAGTATTCATGTCTCAGTTAGGATTTAACTTTCTCCATCCTGCTTAGCCCATTTCCACATATTAATGTGGTATTTATTAAATGTGCTTTCTAGCCTCCAAAATTGTGCTGCTATTGTCTCCTTTCCCATGTCTTTGTGGGTTTATACTTTTGTTTGTTTATTTGTATCCTTTAATCTTTGTTTTAGCCGGATTTGAGGAGGAATGAAGTTAAGGAATGAAGTTAATGGGTTCAACCTGCCATCTTTAACCAGGAGTTCAAGCCTATGCTGGATGTGATCTCCACTGTTCTATCCTGCCTGCCGAGCCGCAGCCATAGTGATGATGATGGTGAAGATGATAAGACAATTATTCAGCTTTTATGATTTGTCAGACACTATTTTAGGCTTATGCTGCTGCTGCTGCTAAGTCGCTTCAGTCGTGTCCGACTCTGTGCGACCCCATAGACGACAGCCCGCCAGACTCCCCCGTCCCTGGGATTCTCCAGGCAAGAACACTGGAGTGGGTTGCCATTTCCTTCTCCAAAGCGTGAAAGTGAATTAAGCTTATGAACAGTAACCATATCCTATTGGGTCACTGTGAAAACTTGATGGTCCCCTAATTTTTGGCTTCACCTCCACCAGCTATGTAACTAACTTCTCTGCCTCAGCACCGATCTGCCTTTCAGGGCTGTCTTACAGATTACATAATATAAGACGTGAAGTGCTCAGCCCAGTGTCTCCAAGTAGCAAGTATTCAGAAAGCAAAAAACGCACTAGGATAGAGAAAACGGAAGGACTGTCCCCACAAGAAGTCGTTGTGTGTGTGTGTCTGTGTGTGTGTGTGTGTCCTAGAGACAGACCCCAGGGTGAGGATGTTCCGAGGCCCCAGAAACCACCTGAGGTTTCCAAGTCTCCCCATGTGCCCCCTCCCCTGTGACTGGACCTTTTTGTGTCTCTCTCTAGCTCTGCCTTTTTTCTTCACGTCTCCTCTCCACATCCCAGCCCTTCTGTGAATATCTTGCTTTGTCTTTGTGTATTTGCTCATTCAACCCACATGGAAGCCCTGTAAGGCAAGCATTTCTGTCCTCCTTTGCAAATAGGGAAATTGAGGGGGGAAGAGCCACGGCCAGTGTCATGCAGTGCGGTACCCAGGGCCTGTGCTCTTCACGCAGGCTGGCCTTAATTTTCCCAGAGCTTCCTTGTCTGTATTTCAGATCATCCTTTCTTCTGCCACCAAACCTACTGACCATTTTGTTTTCATTCTCCTTAGGTTATTCCTTCTCCATGAGCCTTTCTCATGCACAAACGTCTTATCTCATCACTTTGCCTGGTTTTTTGCTCCCAGGGGAGTTTTCCAACACGTCTTGGGCTCAGAAGCCTACTATGTTAAAGTGGGGCTTGGCAGGGCTACAGGAAGTCCTCCTCGGAGTCCAGACCAAAAGCCACACACACACACACAAATCCACTGCCCGCAGGCAGCTGTCTCACTCACCTCACATAGCAGATGGTCGAGAGGTCCCTGCTCCAGGTCACATATGGGTAACCCTCGTGACTCTGCACATCGGCAGTGACCAGGTTTGAGGCCAACTTGCCTCGTCTTGTGGTTCCCGCATGTGCTTGAAGACCACTGCCATTCTCCTGTGGTCTTCTCTCCCACCACTTGGTGACTGAGAAACTGATCTCCTCTGTGGAGAGCCCTGGCAACAGACCATCCAGCCACCCCCTCTTCTTTGGGGTGACTCGTCTACGGGATCGTTGTCAACCAGAATCTCTGCCTCTGCTCCCAGTAAACACCTTCTCCTGATCTGAGCTCCCCAGGGGTCTCCTCTCTGCTGCTACTCCCCTGTCCCTTAGCAGATCGTGTTAATTCCCTTTACTGGCTGTAGGGATGAGGCACAGAGGGGCGGGAGAAAAAGATCTCCTATGGACTCAGCTTTCCATATATGACTTACTCATGGACTCCTCGCCTTGATCCTCATAGTATGAGAAACCAAAGCCCAGAAAGGCTCATGAAGAACATGTTCCTAAGTGCTGTAAGGTGATACAGCCAGAAAATGCTAGAACTGTAATTCCTCTCATCCTTGATTTCAGAGGAAGTGAGAGGATAAAGAGAGAGGATCGCAGGAGTGATCGGGAGGGAAGCTTCTGATGTGGACACTCAGAGGGTACTTGGAGAAAGAGGGTTGTTGGAGACCTCAGACCGCATTCACCTGGACAGACATTGTAAGTCTGAGCACTGTGAGTGTGGGAGGGGCAGTGGGAGTGGAGAGATGCCCAGCCATGGGGATCAGGGCTGGGGGCTTCTGCTGCTATCAGGACCTGAGCATCTGATGCCTAGCAGGACCCTAGATCTCTCTGTCTGTCCCCCAGTGCTGGGCACAGGCTCTGGAGTTAGGAGTCAACACGGGCAACCCTGGCTGCTGAGGGCTCAGTGTCAGCGGAATCCAGTAGCTCAGAAGAGGGCGGGCTGAGTTGCCCGCGCTCCCCACGTGGGCCAGGGCCTCCATGGAGTAGACAGACAGCCGTGGCCTCCGAAAGGCAGCCGCTCCAAAGGCTGCATTGTTCTCTGGTTCTTCCTCTGGGACTCCAGGACCAGGACGAGGGAAAGGGGCATTTGGGCAGGAACCTGGTTTACATTTCAGATAGAGATTCTAATTGATTCAGACCTGAGCCTCTTCATTTCTCATTATCCCTGGAGCCACTGAGTTCCTTTCATGTTCCTGGAGACCTAGGCTTCTCCCTCTCCAGCAAGACACCGGATTAATCCATTCCTAGCATTTAGATGTAAACACGTGTCCCCAGGCCAGTGTTTGCTGGCAGAGAAGGGGCGGTGGGCAAAAGCTGACAGCATCAGCAAGTTATAGAATCAACACCCACTCTGTTCCTGCGCTTCAGGCTCCCTCCTTGCTCCCGGCCCGCCTCTGGTCTGAACTGGATCCCCGTGGGTTCCACAACCTCCATCCCTTGCTGCTAGACTGGACAGATAATGAAAGAAGGCCACCTCCTCAGCAGTTTGAACATCAGGTTCTTATTCTTTTGTGATTTTGTGCAAGTCATTTAATTTCTTTGTCCTCCATGTTCCTTACCTGCAGACTATGAGCACTGAACCTTTTCCTTCCTGGGTATATATACTTTTTTTTTTTTAATATAAAAGTAATGCATACCTTTGGGCTTCCCAGGTGGCTCAGTGGTAAAGAATCTGCCTCTTAATGCAGGAGACATGGATTGGATCGGGATTGGGTCAGGAAGATCCTTTGGAAAAGGAAATGGCAAGCCACTCCAATATTCTTGGCTGGGAAATCTGTGGACAGAGGAACCTGGCAGGCTATAGTCCATGGGGTTACAAGAGAGTTGGACACAAGTTAGCAACTAAACAACAACAATATATGTCTTTGGTAAAAGAATTTTAAAAAGTATGTACATATATAGAGGTCATCCTATTTGACAGTTTGGTACAAAGTTTTTAAACTTTTTAAAAGTAAATTTTAAATACATATATATATATATTGCTTTATTATACATAAATACTATATACAGACTGTTCTGAAACATGTTTTACTTAATAAATTAAGGATATTTTCCATCTAAAGATGTACAGCTCTTCTTCAATCTTTTTAACAGCTGCATAGGATTCCATAAGAGATGCCATAATTTATTCACCTATTTCCCTGTCAGTAGGCAACAGAATGTGTCTAAATGCCATAATGAGCTTGCTTTGTAGTAGACTTGATACAGGCTGCTTGTCCAGCTCAGGGTTCACACAGAGGCTAGTTATGTGATGACCCTGTCTTGGGGAACCATTCTCCATCCTTTAATCTAATGTCCAAATACATGCAGGGTCATACTGGCTCCAGGGTCCTAGGGTGGTGAGCATCCCTCAAGCTGGACTAGTGTGGTGTCCATTCCCAGGATCCTTCATACCAACCTCATCATGCAAAGAGAAACCTTATTTTCTTTCTGGTTAGGAAGCCTGGATGACAAAAACCCAAGAGCTGCCAGGGGGTCTGAGTGAATGAAACCAATACACAGAATGGGAGAAAATTAAGGAACTCTTCCTTCCTTCCTTTAAAAAAAAAGGGGGGGGTATTTTGGCCATGGTAGAGACTTCATTTATTTATTTTGGCCGGAATACATGGTATGTGGAATATTAGTTCCCTGGCCAGGTTTGAACCTGTGCCCCTCACAGTGAAAGGACAAAGTCTTGACCATTGGACCACCAGGGAAGTTCCCACTTCCTTTCTTCTTAACCAAAGGTCTAGATCACTTCCAAGGTCCCCCAGCTTCTTACATTCTTTGACTCTGGGAGGGGAACTTCGGAGGGAACGCCAGAACTTCTCCCGGGCTTCCTTTCTGCTCCATCAGAGTCTCCTTCCTCTGACCCCTTGCCCCCTCCACCGCCAGCTGGGACCCCTGAAGCCTTGGCAAACCCTCTTCTCCTCTGTCCTTGTCTCTGGGGTCTTCCCATTGCAGAGTCTCCCGGATCTGCTCACTGGAATGGGATCTGTAACACAAGAACAGACTCCTTTGAGGGGCATCCTTTGAAAACTACCATCAGTTACTTACATGTCAGTGTAGCTTTCAGGTCTTTTCATAAGAGCAAGTATTAGACAGGAAGATCAAGAGAACCCTGGGCACATTCGATCAGTCAGCAAGCATTTACTAAGCGCTGCCAGAGCTCCAGACACTGGGGAGAGAAAGTTTCAAGCTCCTGGTCCCCACACCGTGGGCTCCTTTAACCACTGGCTCCCTGGTAGTTTCTCCATCTCCACTCCTGCCATCTCTTGAAGCAACTGGATCATCCAGGTGAGCACTCCCTCTCATATCCTAAACCTCTTGCCTCCAGAACTCCTACCGCCTCTGTTCTTTCTTCCCTACCTGCCTAAGATGAGGGCAAGAGTACCTACTTCGTAGGGTTCTCAGAATCAGATGATCTAATGTGTATGGGCGTGCTTTGTGAACAGTGAAGTACCACGTTTGCTAATACCCAGGAAGAGAGGGAGTGCAGGAGGGGAGGGGGCAGAGGGTAATTGGGAGGGCAGAGAAGGGTAGGCCCAGAGGACCCCACACTGGTGAAACTGGGCTGGCAGGGAGAGGTGAAGAGCTTTGGAATGCAGAAAGCATTCAACAGTCAGCCCAGGGGTCAGCACCTGCCNCCACGTTTGCTAATACCCAGGAAGAGAGGGAGTGCAGGAGGGGAGGGGGCAGAGGGTAATTGGGAGGGCAGAGAAGGGTAGGCCCAGAGGACCCCACACTGGTGAAACTGGGCTGGCAGGGAGAGGTGAAGAGCTTTGGAATGCAGAAAGCATTCAACAGTCAGCCCAGGGGTCAGCACCTGCCTCCAACCCCAACATTATTTATCTCCCTGAAAAGGGTAGCCTCAAGAGGCTTCTAGGACCTGTCTTCAGCAGCGGCTGCAGAGGCCTGGCAGCCTCTCCTGTGGGACATCTGTCTGTCTGTCTGTGCATCCATCTCTCAAACCCCTGTGGAGCAGGCAGGAGACTCAGCCAAGCTCCCCCTCCCCGCCCGCCCTCCCAGGGCCTATTTCTCAGACTTCCGGAGATTGATGACCAATGGAGATAGACAAGGAGATGCGAGCACCTGGGAGCACTGTCGGGGCTGGGGTGCCTGCATCTGGACTTTTCACTCTCCACCCCACCACCACCACCGCAAAGGGTCACCGTGGGGCAGTGGGGCCAGACAGCTCCGGGATGCGGGGCTCCCTGGAGGCAGGGCTGGGATATCAAAGCTGGCAGCGCGGGGCCTGTCCACTGGCTTTGTGAGCCTGCTCCCATCGTGGCAGGAACGCCGGGCTGTACAAACTGCATTCGTGCTGCACTCCCAACCTGCATTCCTGATTGGTCACGGCCTGGCCCCAGCTGCATTCCTGGGCTAGAGGAGGCAGAGGGGCCTGGCCTCTTTGTTCTTCCCAAATCAGGGCTCAGAACCATGACAGGCTGATCACATTACCCTGCTGAGGTCAGCCTGGTAGAAATGACCCCTCCTTCTCCTCCCCCACCTTATCAAGACAGAACTGCCCGCCCCACACCACCTAGCTCCCTTACCTGGGTCCTTATAACAGGCTCTGGCAGGTCTTAGCTGAGGAAGGAAAACCTCCCAAACCACAGCTCTGCAGCCTCCTTCCAAGGTCAGATGCTGGGAGTGCTGCCCAGATGCTCATTCGAGGGCTTGTCCGATTCTGGGCCATCTCTGAGGGCTGCAGCTGCTCTGGGTGGGTCTAGCTGTCCTCTTTGTTGTTGGACCCTTCAGAACCCACATATACCTGGTAACATTTAAGGTCTGGGCTCAGCATCAGAACAAGCCCAGCTTTCAGAATTACCATAGTTTAGATGCTATTCTGTTATAAGCCCCATTTGAACCACTGCCCTCTTTACCTGAGTAAGTTCTTACCACTTCCTTTCTCATTCTACTAAGCCTGGTTGCAAAAATGCAAGCTTTGACATCTGGCCTAGTTGATTTGATATCCTGGCTCTGCCACTGACTTGTGTGACTTTGGATGTGACTTGGACTTAACCTCTCTGGGCCTCAGTTTCCTCATTTGCAAAACTAGAAGATTTAACTGAAGATTTAAAGTGATGTTGTGTGATACATNCATCTGGCCTAGTTGATTTGATATCCTGGCTCTGCCACTGACTTGTGTGACTTTGGATGTGACTTGGACTTAACCTCTCTGGGCCTCAGTTTCCTCATTTGCAAAACTAGAAGATTTAACTGAAGATTTAAAGTGATGTTGTGTGATACATTTCTGGCACATTGTGGACACGTGATAAATGTGACTTTTCCTGCTGTCTTCCATCTCCCTGGAAGGAGTGACCTCAAGCGGAGTCTTCATGAGGTAGCTAATACCCTTTCCTCCTTTCTCTGAATTCCTGAAGCCTCAAGGGTAAGGGCCAAGCTCTCTGGAAATGGGCTAGACACAAATTATCCTGCGTTGTGCTGAACAGTTTTCTGTGTCAGTCTTTGTCTCCCCAGAGAGCTTGCTGGCATTCCAGGAAAGACCTTTTACTTTGTTATTCCTTTAACAAATATGTACTGGAAAAGAGCTGCACTGGGGCCACCGGGGACTAAGCAGTGGGGAAGCCAGTCAAATTTCCTGCTCTCATGACGAAGCTCCAATCCATCCCACGAGGAGTTGCAATATGTTTTCCCCGGATGCAGTCACTGCTGTGATGGTAAAGAACAACCACTATGAGAACATTACAGGGAGTCCGGGGGCTTTGGGAAGCCTCCTCTGAGGAAATGACATTTAAGCTCAGATCTGAAACCTGGCAAGGATAAGGGGGAGGAATACAGCCCTGGCTGAGAACGGAAGCACAGCTGTGAGATGGTGGCGGACTTCGCAGCCCCATAAGGAAGCTGCATTGTGTTCTAAGTGAAATAAGAAGCCATGGTGAGGCTTTGAGCAGAGGAATGGCATCATCCCATGTCACTGGGTAGAGAAAAGAGGGGGGGGGGTGAGGGTGGTGGCCAGAATGGAAAATGGTGGGGTTTCTCAGGCTGCGTGAACAGCTGCCCAGGTTGGGGGTGCAATATCTTTTTTTTCCCCTCCTTTTTTTCATTGTTTTTTCTTTTTAAAAGAATTATTAATTTTTGGCCATGCTGGGTCTTTGTTACTGCTTGGGCTCTCACTAGCTGTGGTATGTGGGCCTCTCCTGTTTGAGAGCACGGACTCCCTGGCACATGGGCTGAGTAGTTGGAACTCACAGGCTCTAGAGTTCAAACTCACCAGTTGGGGCACACAGGCTTAGCTGCCCCCAGGCATGTGGAATCCATCAGACTCATGTCCCCTGCACTGGCTGACAGATTCCTTTTTTGTTTTTAATTCCCCGGAGGGGGTGCACCTTTCCTGAAAGTACTGCAGTACCAGGCTGATGTGTGGAGAGTCTGGAGCAAGCTCCTATTCCAACTCCCTGCTCCAGTTCAGTTCAGTTGCTCAGTCGTGTCCGACTCTTTGCAACCCCATGGACTGCAGGATGCCAGGCTTCCCTGTCCATCATCAACTCCTGGAGTCTGCTCCAAAAATCCATTTACTATATTGTCCTTGGATAGAGGATGTATCAGATATTAAAATGATAAGAACAGACGCTACACTTGGTCTTAGCCAAAGGCTGAGAAGCTATGGAAGACAGATTCTTAACCACTGGACCATCAGGAAAGTCCTTTCTTTTCTCTTTTCTGGCATCCAGTCCCATCATTTTATGGCAAATAGAAGGAGGAAAAGTGGAAGCAGTGACGGATTTTATTTTCTTGGGTTCCAAAGAACTGCAATGGTGACTGCAGCCCTGAAATTAAAGACACTTGTTCCTTGGAGAGAAAGCTATGACAAATCTAGACAGTGTACTAGAAAGCAGAGGCATCACTTTGCTGACAAAGGTCTGTATAGTCAAAGCTACGGTTTTTCCAGTAGTCATGTACGGATATGAGTGTTGGTCCCTAAAGAAGGCTGAGCACCAAAGAAGTGATGCTTTCAAATTGTGGTTCTGGAGAAGACGTTTGAGAGTTTGTTGGACTGCAAAGAGATCAAACCAGTCAATCCTAAAGGAAATCAACCCTGAGTATTCATTGGAAGGACTGTTCCTGAAGTTGAAGCTATAATACTTTGGCCACCTGATGGGAAGAACTGGCTCATTGAAAAAGGCCCTAATGCTGGGAAAGATTGAAGGCAAAGGGAGAAGGGAATGGCAGAGGATGAGACTGTTAGATAGAATCGCAGTCAATGAACATGAATTTGAGCAAACTCCAGGAGAGAGTGGAGAACAGAAGAGTCTGGCATGCTACAGTCCATGGGGTCACAAAAAGTCAGACACAACTTAGCGACTAAACAATACCAACAGGGAAATGATAGCTTTATTGCTTTGCCAGGCAAAGGGAAACACACTGAACTTCTGCCCTGAAAAACTATGTGTTCCCTGATGTCTTTTTAAATCTTTATAGTTATCTTACTTTTACAAATGAAGAAACTGAGGCCCAGAGAAGCAAAGTAAGTCATCCAAAGTCACACAGTAAGTCAGTGCAGAACCACCCTGAGGAGGTATTGTGGCCTGAATGCCTGTGTCCCCCTAGACGCATATGTTGAAGCCCTACCTGCTCCCAACGTGAAGGTATTTGGAGGTGGGCCTTTGGGAGGTGATTGAAGTTGGATGAGGTCATGAGGCTGGAATTTCCCATTTTAGGATCGGTGCCCTTATAAGAAGATATAGGAAAGCTCTCTCTCTCCTTGTGCGTGCATTGAAAAAGGGCCATGTGAGGACGTAGTGAGGAGGTGGCCATCGACAAGCTGGGAGGAAAGTCCTTGCCAGGGACCAAATTGACCAGCACTTTTATTTTGGACTTCCAGCATCCAGGATGGTGAGAAATAAGCTTCTATTGATTAAGCCATCCAGTCTATGGTATTTGATTATGGCAGCCCAAGCTAACACCAGAAGTAGGCTGGATATTGTCCTTTGCCCCTCCAAATCCATGCTGCTCCCAGATCACCCAGCCCTGGACCTTGAGGTCTGACTTGAAGGACTGTATCAATGGCTCTTGTGCCCTCCAGCCTCCTGGTGGGTGCTGCAAATGGGAGGCCCTGGCCTGGGGAGAGTGTCAGCTCGCTCTCTGATCAGCTACCATGGGGGGCTGTGATCTCTTCTAAAGGCCACAGAGCCTGTCAGGCAGCCCCTTCTATCACAACAGGTCTTGCAGGGGTTTGGTCACTGCCTCTTTCCCTTGTCTCTTTAGGGCTTGGGTGAGTGAGGTCTTGAGATGTTGTCATTCATGCCCCTTAATCCTGCCAATAGTTATTTATTTTTTACCATATACATCTATTTATTCTTACTCAAATTCTTATCCCATTTAAGCAATTGTAGAATATTGAGCAGCGTTCCCTGTGCTATGTAGTAGGTACTTTTTGATTATTTATTTTAAATAGAGCAGTGTGTACATGTCCATCCCAAACTCCCAGTCTATCCCTCTCCCTGAACACTCCCCTCTGGTAGCATAAGTTCCTTCTCTAAGTCTGTGAGTCTGTTTCTGTTTTGGAAATAAGTTCATTTGTATCTTTTTTTTTTTTTTTTTGAGTCTGCATTTAAGCAACGCAATATCTGCCAATAGATTTTTCAGTAGTCCCTTCTTAAATTCTCAGTTACCCAGTTGCAATGAGCCATCTGTTCCTGCTAGGAACCTGACACGTGAAAGGTCAGAAAAGCGTCCCAGAGGGGGGACATTTAAGTTGGGTTTCTGAAGGATGAACAGGAGTTAGCCTTATGACAGAAAATATGTGATTTCTGTGAGATGTGTCTATAAACACTAAAATAGCCCATCAAAACTCCAAAACTGCCTCCCGGGACACTTGGAGTCTGGGGATGACCAGGTCAGAAATCACTGGCCTGGAGCCCTACAAGGCTGCACAGATTCCAGTTCAGGGAATGTGGGAAGAGAAGAGTTGGGGGCTGCACCCAGTGGCGGTTGTTTTTCAGCCACTCAGTAGTGTCTGACTCTTCATGACCCCATGCAGCAAGCCGGGC
The DNA here is from genome assembly GCA_006410615.1 of Neotragus moschatus. Classification (NCBI taxonomy): domain Eukaryota; kingdom Metazoa; phylum Chordata; class Mammalia; order Artiodactyla; family Bovidae; genus Neotragus; species Neotragus moschatus. The sequence goes on from SJYA01003263.1 coordinate 224,786, forward strand.
TCCCCTGTCTTTCACCATCTCCTGGCGNCCCTTAATCCTGCCAATAGTTATTTATTTTTTACCATATACATCTATTTATTCTTACTCAAATTCTTATCCCATTTAAGCAATTGTAGAATATTGAGCAGCGTTCCCTGTGCTATGTAGTAGGTACTTTTTGATTATTTATTTTAAATAGAGCAGTGTGTACATGTCCATCCCAAACTCCCAGTCTATCCCTCTCCCTGAACACTCCCCTCTGGTAGCATAAGTTCCTTCTCTAAGTCTGTGAGTCTGTTTCTGTTTTGGAAATAAGTTCATTTGTATCTTTTTTTTTTTTTTTTTGAGTCTGCATTTAAGCAACGCAATATCTGCCAATAGATTTTTCAGTAGTCCCTTCTTAAATTCTCAGTTACCCAGTTGCAATGAGCCATCTGTTCCTGCTAGGAACCTGACACGTGAAAGGTCAGAAAAGCGTCCCAGAGGGGGGACATTTAAGTTGGGTTTCTGAAGGATGAACAGGAGTTAGCCTTATGACAGAAAATATGTGATTTCTGTGAGATGTGTCTATAAACACTAAAATAGCCCATCAAAACTCCAAAACTGCCTCCCGGGACACTTGGAGTCTGGGGATGACCAGGTCAGAAATCACTGGCCTGGAGCCCTACAAGGCTGCACAGATTCCAGTTCAGGGAATGTGGGAAGAGAAGAGTTGGGGGCTGCACCCAGTGGCGGTTGTTTTTCAGCCACTCAGTAGTGTCTGACTCTTCATGACCCCATGCAGCAAGCCGGGCTCCCCTGTCTTTCACCATCTCCTGGCGTTTGCTCAAACTCATGTCCATTGAGTCGATGCCATCCAACCATCTCATCTCACCTAGTGGGGCAGAGACCCTGTCTCCCCTCTTTGTGACTCTCCTGTGATGCCTGTGCTCTCAGAGAGTTGGTGGGATGCTGGTGGAAATAATGCCTTGGGAAGGGACAGCCCATGCGTCCCCCATGCCTTCCTATGGTCCATTAGGAAGGGGGACAGCTGCTTGAAAGATCAGGTTTCAGAACAAACAGGCCTACTTCCTTCTGCCTGCAATCCTGGGCCTTGGGACACATGCCCAAGGCCCATCCTATCCCAACCCCTCCGGCCCGGCTGTGGGTCTGTCATGCTCCTCCCTCCCTCCCCGCCGGCCCCAAATCCAGTCCCTCTCCCGCTCCCTGTCACCTCCAATTAGACAACGCCTGTTCGTGCTCTTCAGAATCAGACCTTCCCACCAGCTTGATCCTGCACCTGCCCAAGCCTGCCCAAGCCTACTCCTCCCCCAGCTTCCGTCTGCAATGTTCTGCCAGGTCCCTTCCTCTACCTCCTGATCCCCATCCCTCTGGTAGTTAGCTGTCTCCCCTGCCTTGAGGAGACTCACGGACTCCAGACCATCAGCTGCCATCTTCATCCTCAAAAGAGAAAGTCGCTCAGTCTTGTCCAACTCTTTGCGACCCCATTGACTGTCCATGGAATTCTCCAGGCCAGAATACTGGAGAGGGTAGCCTTTCCCTTCTCCAGTGAATCTTCCCAACCCAGGGATCGAACCCAGGCCTCCCACATTGCAGGTGGATTCTTTACCAACTGATCCTCCAATGAAGAGCTTAAAACTACCCCGTATTATTATTCAATAATAACAGAGCCACGGTTTTATTTTTCTGGCGCTGGCACTATGTGATGAACCAGGCTTCAAAATCACCCCATCAGGCAGGTGTGGTCATGGCAGTAACTGAGAATCTGGGTAACTTTTCAGGCTGGGAAGCAGAAGAGGGAAGACTGAAATCCAGAGTTCTGTCTTGAATTCCCGGCTCTTGCTGCTTGACACACCGCCTTGCGTGTCTCCCCAGCACTGTAGTTCTCTGTGGATGGGGTCCGAACCGGGCAGTGACCGTGCATCCCACACCCTGTCTGGCAGTTCTGGGCACACGTCATGCCCACTGTCACATAGCTGCAAAGACTATTTAATACTTGAAGCAGATCATGCTAGCCCTCTGCTCAGAAACTTCCAGTCCTCCCTTCCCACCCAGGACACAAACCACAGTCATTCTGATGGCCTGCAAGCCTCAGGCAGTCCTAAAGGAAATCAACCCTGAGTACTCATTGGAAGCACTGATGCTGAAGCTGCAGCTCCAATACTTTGGCCATCTGATGGAAGAGCTGGCTCACTGGAAAAGACCCTGATGCTGGGAAAGATGGAGGTGGGGAGGAGAAGGGGTAGACAGAGGATGAGATGGTTGGATGGCACCCTTGACTCAATGGACATAAGTAGGAGCAAACTCCAGGAGATAGTGGGGGAGAGAAAAGTCTGGAGTGCTGCAGCTCATGGGTCACAAAGAATTGGACACAAATATGCAACTGAACAACAACAAGGAGCTGATAGCACCCCGCTGCTAACAACCAGCAAGGAAACCAGATTCTCCATCTCACAATCACAAGGAACGGAACCCAGAAACTCAAAGGAGGAGGAGCGGATACATCCCAGAGCTTCTGGAAAGGAATACAGCCTGACCAACATCTTGATTGCAGCCTGTGAGACTCTAAGTAGAGGAGCCTCATGAGTCACATGGGCTGAGTTCCGACCCACAGAACTTGGAGCTAAAGAATTTGTATTGTTTAAGCTGCTACCTTTGTTGCATAGCAATGGAAAAACAAGACAATAAATATGTCCCAAATATTGCATGGGATGTATTGATACTAAACAATTATTATTGTTGACCTGTAAATCAGTTTTCACTGGGTCTTCTGTAATTTTGTCTGCTAAGACCTAAAGCCCAGGTAGGTCACAATGACAGATTATTTAGAGCTGGGCTAAGGAGCCACTCAAGGTTCCCCAGCAGGGGCTTATGTCTATGGGGTTGTGCCTATTCCTCTCTGTCGAGGAGGTGGCTGTGGAGTTAGTACAGCCAATGGAAAGGGAGTGAAAATTGAGTTTGATGAAGATGATGGTCCAATCACAGTGGCAGATGCCTGGCAAGCCCTCAAGAATCCCAGCATTGGGGAAAGTAGCACTGAAGGTCTAACCAGTGTATTGAGCACCAGTGGAAGCCCTACAGATGGACTCAGTGTTATGCAAGGTCCATACAGCGAAACAGCCAGCTTTCCAGCCCTCTCGGGGGGCACACTGAGTGGTGGCATTCTTTCTAGTGGCAAGGGAAAATGCAGCAGGTTAGAAGTCCAAGCCAATGTCCAAAAGGAAATTTTCCCCAGAGACACAGCCAGTCTTGGTGCAATTAGTGACAACACAAGCACTCGTGCTATGGCCGGTTCCATAATCAGTTCCTACAACCCACAGGACAGAGAATGCACCAATATGGAAATCCAAGTGGACACTGAAGCCAAACCAAGTCACTATCAGCTAGTGAGCGGCAGCAGCAGAGGACTCACTCCATGTTCACGCACAGATGGCAGAGAACAAAGAAGAAGGCAGTGGCGGCGGTGCCGGCAGCAGTGGCCACGATGAAGAGGACCCCACCTGCAAACACCAAAGCTGTGAACAGAAAGACTGCCTGGCCAGCAAGCCTTGGGACATCAGCCTGGCCCAGCCCGAGAGCATCCGCAGTGACCTTGAGAGCTCTGATACACAGTCAGATGACGTGCCAGACATCACCTCAGATGAGTGTGGCTCCCCTCGCTCCCAAGCCGCAGCCTGTCCCTCAACACCCAGAGCCCCCGGTGCACCAAGCCCAAGTGCCCATATGAACCTCTCTGCCCCAGCTGAGGGCAAGACTGTCTTGAGGCCAGAAAATGCAGAAGCCAGAGTATGAAGTGGGATGAATGCTCCTGTTCTGAGAAGCACACTTGTAACTGCATCTTTTGGCATCTTTTTGGGGGGCAGGGATTTCTGTACTTTTATTTCAGAGATTCTCTGGTCACTGGTTTTCCCCAGGGAAATTCTGAAAAATTTGCAGTTTCTTACCAGATGAGACATGGCAATTTTGCCCTTCGTTCCATGCGTCCCCACATCTCCTTCACCCCCCCCCTTTTTTAGTTTTAATTTATTGGTTAAACTTATGGTGGCAATCCGTGAGGTGTGTCAAAGAATGTACAGATGTATGTGTGTATACTGTATGTATGCTAACATATTACTGAAGGATACATTTTAATAAATAAAAATTTCTGTCATAAAAAAATATATATATATATATTCCCCAGCAGGTATAGAGTTCCACAGTCTGGAAGTGGTCTGCACACCCCACGCCACTAGGGCAAAAAGAGAGGCTTCCAGTTCTGTTTCTAAAGCAGTGGTTCCTAATCTGGAGTCTAGACCTCTGACTCATCCTCAGAAATCTGGGGGCCTGGGAACATGATGAGGGAAAAAAAAAAAATCGCACCTTTATTTTCACAGTTCTCTAGTTGAAACATGACATTGCTTTCAGTTAAGACTATCCATGGACTTCCCTGGTGGTACAGTGAATAAGAACCTGCCTGCCAATGCAGGGGACACGGGTTCGATCCTGAATCTGGGAAGAGTCCACATGCCTCGGGACAACNCTCTTAAGAGAAAGACTGCACCTTGCCTCCGTGGGCCATCCTCTCTCGGCCCCTCCCCCAAGTCAACGATACCTTCTTATGAATGCGGGCAAAAGCCTGGAATCCGATCAAGGAGAGCTAGTGCAAATCCCATCCATGCGGTCAACTCAGTGGGTGCCGACGAGGACGGTCCTAGGCAGAAGACTGGCCCGAAGTCCCCGACGGGCTTGTGAGGATCTTACTAAGAGCCCTCAGCATGTGCCAGACTACTGCACCCGACCTCTACACCTCACCTCGGCCTCTACACCTCCGGGACTTCTCTCCCACTCACAGCACTGCCCTCCTCAGACCAATGAAGGATGAAGGATGGGAACCAAAGGCTACCACAGGGCAGCAGTGGGTAATCCCCTCTAGGATGGCCCTTAAGGAGCCCAGCACAGCTGAGGAGTGTCGTGTAAGGCAGGTGGGGGGTCCATCCTGGCTGAGAAGCTTCCGGCTCCACGGAAGCCCACGTGTCATGATCACACAGGCTTGCCCAGTTATAAAAGGGGCTGCTCTCAGGGAACCCAGAGTATCATGTCCCACGGGGGCCTGTAGTTCACCTAGAGGTCCTCCCAGCCCAGATGTAATTCATTAAACCAGAGGTCATTTTTAACATGAGCACTGCTCCCTAGTAATATATCTGGCATATTCCACCATTAAAAAAATGTTTTAATATAACTTACCATATTTAAGACTGAATAATTATAATACAAATAAATACTACAAAATAATTGGTATCCACAGTACTTTTTGGAGAAGGCAATGGCAGCCCACTCTAGTACTCTTGCCTGGAAAACCCCATGGACAGAGGAGCCTGGAAGGCTGCAGTCCATGGGGTCGCTAGGAGTCAGACATGACTGAGCGACTTCACTTTCACTTTTCACTTTCATGCATTGGAAAAGGAAATGGCAACCCACTCCAGTGTTCTTGCCTGGAGAATCCCAGGGACGGGGGAGCCTGGTGGGCTGCTGTCTATGGGGTCGCACAGAGTCGGACACGACTGAAGTGACTTAGCAGCAGCAGCAGCAGTACTTTTTAAACGTATTGTCATAAAACTTACTGCCTTCACTGTCTTTAAGTGTACAGGTCAGTGGTCAGAAGTACATTCACACTGCTGGGCTACTATCACTACCATCCACTCACAGGACTGTCTTTGTCCTGTAAAACTGGACTTAAACACTAATTACATGTTAAACAGTAATTTCCCATTCTCCCTTCTCCAAGCCCCTGGCAACCGCTTTTCCATTCACCTTCTGTCTCAACGATCTGATTACTCTAGGTACGTCACACAAGTGGGACTGTACCATCGTTGTCCGGTGTCTATCATTTCACTTAGCACAAAGTCCTCAAGGCTCATCCACGCTGACCGGAAGTCACCGCGTGTCAGGATGCCCCCCTTTCTATGGCTGGATAGTGCCTCACTGTGTGCCCAGGTATCACACTTTGCTTGTCCATCATCTGATGATGGGGGCACCCTTTGGCTGCCGTTGTGAATACTGCTATGAAACCGGGTATACAAATATCTTTTTGAGTCCCTTCCTTCATTCCTTTTGGGTCTATTACTCAGAAGCAGAATTCTTGAATCATACAGTTACTTTATTTTTAATTTTTTGAGAGACTGCCACTGTTTTCCATAATGAGTACACCATTTTACGTTCTCACCGAGAGTGCATAAGGGTTCTGATTTCTACATATCCTGCCCAACACTTGTTATTTTCTCCTGTTTTAAAGCAGACATCCTGACGGGCGTGAGGTGGTGTGTCACTGTGGTTGTGGTACACATGTTGTCACTAATGGTCAGCGATGTATTTTTTCATGTGTTTATTGGCCATCTGCATATCTTTTTTGGAGACCTCTACTCAAGTTTTTTAATTAGGTTGTTTGATATTTTCTGTTTGTCAAATGCCAGGAAACAGAGCTAGTTAACCAAAGTCAAATTCTATGCAGATAAACAATGATGATGTCCACACAATGAATACTACTCAGCTATAAAAAGGGATAAACTAAAGAAAAGCAGCAACTGCATGTATCTCAGAGGCAGTATGCTAAGTACGAGAAGCCAGTTTCCAAAATTACATGCTGTACGACATTCCAGAAAAGACAAAACTCTAAGGATAGAAAACAGACCAATGGCTACCAGCAGCCAGAAGTGGAGAAAGGGTTTGACAACAAAGGACAGCAAAAAGTCTCTGTTTTTTTCCCTCCTAGGGCGAGAGGACTGGTCTCAATCTTGATTGTGGTATGTGTATATTCAGTCACTCAGCTGGATCCTTCTCTTTTCGACCCCATGGACTACAGCCCACCAGCCTCCTCTGTCCATGGGATTTCCCAGGTAAGATTACTGGAATGGGATGCCATTTCCTCCCCAGGGGATCGTCCAGACCCAGGGATCAGACCAGCGTTTCCTGCGTCTCCTCCACTGCAGGTGGATTCCTTACCACTGACTCACCGAGGTTACACAAATTTACAGATAAGTCAAAAATCAAAGAACCAGAAACTCAAAAAAGGGTCAGTTTTACTGTAGGTAAAAATTTAAGAAATTCACATGCAGAAGGGGAAAGGGGTCTCCGTTTATCCACAGAGGCACCGTGCTAACCAGTTTACAGGCATCATCTCACGGATTCCTTACAAAACTTCAGGAATGTATACATACTGTCGCTCGAGCCCAGGTCTGACTGACTAGCAGAAACTAAGTCCTGATTATTCAGGCACCCGAGAGTCCATCTGATCGTTCCAAGATCCGGAGTGTTTGCAAATTATTATTTATCATTTAGTAGCAGGAATTCAGGGTTGGCAGGACCACGTCCACACATCATCTTTCTCTCTGGGGACTGGGTCCACAGGGCGCCTGGCAGATCCTTAGCGGCACTTAATGACCTTAAAAAGCCCAAGAGCCACCGCTCCCTCCCGAGGTCCAGGGAGGGTCTGAGGCCTGCCCCGGAGGACATGGCTCTGGGCGGCGGCGGCAGGCCGGAAGGGAAGGCTCCTGGCACTCAGGCTGGCTCTCTCTCTGTGGTCCCCAAATGCCGCAGCTCCAAGCAGCACTGTGGCAGTGGCTCAGGCTCCATGGTGATCTGAGTCTGCAGGGCTCTCCCGGTGGGAGTGAGCGCGGTCTCTCTCTGCGCGACCGGGCTAGGACTAGGCTACACAGGCCTGGAAGGGAGCCCAGGTTCCTAGTCCAAGTCCCAGCCTGGTCAAATACAAAAACTTCATTCTACAAGCCAGCACATTTAGGGTAATTAACAGACAGCTCCCCTGAAACAGATGAGGGGGAAAAAAAGCAAGGATAGCTCATACAGGAAAGCGTGCTTCTGATCTGCACCTTTGGGTTTCTGATGAGCTCAGAGAATTAGTATTTGTAAGGTACCCTCTGACAAGCTGAGGCAGAAGCACAAATTAGTGTGGTGATGGTAATTAAATGAGAGGTTCTTTAGCTCCTGGAGCGAACGGTTGGAGAAAGTGAGACGGGTTGACTGGGCTTTGATCTCTCTGCAAACAGTCCTGTACCCTGCGCGAGCTGGACTGACACGCGTTCACCCTCACTTATCAGAAAGGACTGGGAGAGCACGGTTAAGAAACCAAGCCTCAGAGCAAAACATCTGAATTTCTAAATCAATTTTAGACCGTGAAAATTAATCAAGGGGGAGAAATAAGGGGTATGAAACCAACCCACTTGCCAATTCAAAGTAATTTGTGAATTACCTGCACCCAAGGCCCTTGGAGGGCTTGTGGGGTTTCAGCTATCACAAAACGAAGGCAACACCTCGTGATCTTTTCACGTTCGGAGTTGAGCAAAGATGGTCGAGTTAACCCTGAGAGGTGGTCTCTGGGATGGAGCAAAAACGTACCTGCGGGTGACCAGCCCTGCTCTGGCTCTGAGATGAGCCGCTGCCCACAGGCACAGACCCACCCCTTTTAGACAGACTTGCAGACAGAAGCAGGACTTCCCTCCCCCTGCTGCACGCGACAGGGCACTTGTGTAGCTGAAATGAAACGCCTCTTCCCATACGTTATCTCTTTGGAGGTCTATTACTTAGCTGTAAAAACCTATTTCCTGAGGTTTGACAGAGACAGACACAGACACACCCTGCAAGGAAATACCTGGAGAGCCAAAGGCCTTCCCTTCGGTGAGTGCCATTCTAAAGGAGATGGTCGTTTTCGAGCAGAAGGGGACACGCGGTAGGGACAAAAGCTAATGTTTACTGTGTCGAGACTCTGCTACATGCTTCATGGGCATCAACTTATTTAATCTTCTCTCAACACCGTAAGGTAGGCCCTGTTAGAATTTTCTTTCCCTTTTACAGATAAAGCACTGAGGCTTAGACAGGCAAAGCCACCTGCCCACAATCCCACTGTTCTGTGGAGATCTGGGATGTGGAACTGCAGCGGAAGGACTCAGCCAAAGGCCACGCCCCCCCTGCTCCGGAAGTCCGTCCTCTCATCTTCTGGGGGGGAGACCGAGGGCTCAGAGGGCGCTGGTCCAGGCCACGGTGCAGACCCAGGGGCCACGAAGCAGGTCTTCTGAGCTCTAGCCCCAGGCTCACGCTGCCTCTAACATGCATGAGTGTTAAGAGAAGTATGAAAGCCTAGATCAAAAGTCTCCAGCACAGAGTGCAGGCTGGATCATCAGCTTTCCAAGAGCGCAGATGCCCCCAAACTTCTCAGTACCCCCGGTGCTGTGGCAGGCAGCTGGATGCTGGGCGGAGAGTCATCTGGTGCTGAATGGATGGAGACATGCTGAATGGATGGAGGGGCGGGTACGGGGGTGGACGGACGGGTGAGTGAGTGGGTGAGTGAGCGGGGTGGCTGAGTCTGTAGGTAGGTGGATAGAGCTACGCTAAGGCCCACTTCCCACTGTTTACATCCAAAGTAGACTCCCCTGCAGTATTTTTGGCAAACCAAGCCGCCTCTACACCCCAGAGACCAGAAGCTGTTTCATGAGTCTGTAGGCAGATGTGACGCCACCTTGACAGTCCTGCAGAGGAGCTGGAAAGCCCCAGGGGGAATCCCAGAGCAGGTTCCAACCAAAGACGACTAGGAGCAGAGAGCACAGCTCCAGTCTCTTGGGGGGGGGGGGGGGGGGCGGGGGG
>SJYA01003263.1:242484-264301 GCA_006410615.1 Neotragus moschatus
GGGGGGGGGGAGGGGAGGAGGGGCAGACACCAAGGGAATTCTACCTTCTGACCCTTGTCCGTGACCTGAGTCATGCCAGCCCCTCCTGCATTGAGGTCTGCACTGAGTCAGGCCTGGAAGTGGCCCTTAAATGACCCTCCAGGCTCAAATGAGGTGCATGGCACCAGCTCCCTTGGGAATATAGAGATCTCTCAAACCAAGACCAGATTTTCTTCCTTTTAGCTCTTGGGAGACCACTCACATCCCAGATTCAACGCCTGGCTTTGGTTCCATGCCGGAAGGGAAGTGGAGGCAGAGACAAGTAGGAGAAAGCAAGAAATAGCTCGACCCTTGGGACCTCACTCTGGGCTTCCCTGATGGCTCAGTTGGTAATCTGCCTGCAATACAGGAGACCTGGGTTCAGTCACTGGGTTGGGAAGATCCCCTGGAGAAGGTAATGGCAACCCACTCCAGTATTCTTGCCTGGAGAATCCCATGGACAGAGGAGCCTGGAAAGCTACAGTCCATGGAGTCACAAAGAGCCGGGCATGAAAGAGCGACTGATTAACACTTTCCCTTTTCTTGAGACCTCGCTCACCAGTGACAGCCAAGCAAGAGGAGGGATTGTCTTCTGGGAAAGACTCTTGTTTCCCAGATTTGAGACTAAGGGTCCTAGAAGCAGGGCCTGGCAGCCCCTCCCAGGTGACCCGTCAGTTGAACAAGCAGGGAGAAAGGCAGGCCAAGGCTGGCCTGAACCCCCACCCAGCCTCCAGTTCCAGGAGGGGCTGGCAGGAGGTCTGCTGGCGGGGAAGCGGGGGGAGGGGGGGGGTGTGCCACCTCCCCCACTGGCTGCTCAGTATCGGGTTTCACTCTCTTCTCAGCTTTTTCCACACTGATCCTCTTTGGCCTGGGGGTGATTTTTCCAGCTCTTCGTCTGTTTCTATGTGGTACAGTGAGGCAGCCTCACTGGCAGAGGGCTAACTCTGTGTGTGAGTTTGTGTGTGTGCTGGGGGCAGAGGTGGGTGGTGGGGTGATGGGTAGGAGGGAGGAGAAGGAGTTACTAGCTCTGGGCTTCCCTGGTGTCTCAGTGGTAGTGAATCCACCTGCCAATGCAGGAGACCTGGGTTCGATCCTTGGTCCGGGAAGATCTCATATGCTGCAGAGTAACTAAACCCGTGCACCCCAGCTACGGGGCCCATTCTCGAGGGCCTGGGAGCTGCAGCTGCTGAAGCCCCCGCGCCCTGAGCCTGTGCTCCACAGCAAGAGAAGCCACCGCAATGAGAAGGCTACCCCCGCAACTAGAGAAAGCCCGAGCCCCAACGAAGACATAGCACAGCCCCAAATGAACAAATATAATTAGTAGCCCCGCCTGGCAGTCCTGGCCTCCTCTTCAAACACTGTCAGGAAAGCCCACAGGCTATTGGGAGCTGGAGAAACCTGAAGCCTGGAGAGGGCAATGTACCCACCTGCCCTCTTTTCTTCATGATTCCTCTGGGTTTTTGAGACGAAGCAGGGTAAGTCATAGATTGCACAAGAGCCTTAACCTGAAAAGGAAGAACTCAGTCTCCCTTTCTTGCCTGACAGGCTCAGCTGGGATCACAGGCCCGACACCTGTGAGCTGAGCACCGAGACACAAAGCCTGCCTGGAACACTCTGGGGTATGGCGTCCATGGTCCCGGGCAGGGGCGGAGGGCAGGCACTCACTCCTCTCTGTTTGCCAAGGAGGTTTCTCCCGGGGGATTAGCAGAGCCTTCCTGCCACCCCTCCTGGCTGGTGTAGGAGCCAGAACACCAGCCCTGGCTGCCAGCCAGCCTGTGTCTGGGGGGCCGTGCTCCCTTAGAGACTTGCAGACGCACTGCTGGGCCTTGGGGCAGTGCAGAGGGAGGGAGACACCTCTGGGGAGTCCCTGGGGCCACCCAGCTGGGAAGAACCAACTCTGAACTCCAGCCAACTCTGGCTTCTGGGAGAACAGGCCTGCCTGGCCTGGAGCCGATGACGGACAGGGTCTTGGGAGGGTCTCTTGTTGGTGTGTTCCCTTTCTTTCTCTCTCTCCTGAAGTCAGAGAACCTGTGGCCAATATATAACCTGGAAGACGGACAGATGACGGGCGAGGAGGCTGTGGGCCTCAGCCTCACACAGACGCGTTGCCTGGTGCAGAGGCTGGTCTAAGCTCGGGGTGGGGGTGCGGGGGTGCTGTTGGGTGGGGAGGGAGTGGGGTGAGACCAGAGCAGTGGCTTGGTGCTCACAGGTCCCAGGGGATGGGAAGCAGCTGGTGTGTGTCTCCAAGTCCTGGAAGAAATGACACAGGGCTGCAAGGAAACTCTGAAATCACTCACTCTACAGGCGAGGACCAGGTGAGGCCCAGAGTGGTGAAGTGACCTGCCCAAGGTCAGTGGAGCCTAGCTTAGAATCAGTTATTCTGTCATTACACTTCCTCCCCTCCTGCTTCTCCTCCACCCTCTCTCAGGACCCTGCCGCCAGGAGACCCCTCAGCATGAAGGGAAGATCTGAGTGCGTGCTCAGTTGTGTCCGACTCTTAGCAACCCCATGGACTGTAGTCCATCAGCCTCCACTGTCTGAGATTCTACAGGCAAGAACACTGGAGTGGGTTGCCATTTCCTCCTCCAGGGAATCTTTCCGATGCAGGGATTGAACCTTCGTTGCCAGGCAGATTCTTTACCATTGTGCCACCTGGGAAGCCCTGATGGAGGATGGGGTATTAGCAGTTCTATCCTGCTTGGGCAGAGGATCCCCACTAACTAGTAAGAGAGGCACACCTGAGCCAGTGGCCCTGAAGGGGGCGCTCTCAAACCAGCAGCACCCAGGACTGGGCCCCTTCAGAGTAGCCCCCAGGACCAGCTCCAGTTCAGAGCCTGCACTTGTCTCTCGCCTCGTCCTTCCCTGCACTCTGCTAAGTAAACAAACACGGCACTCAGGCAGCTCTCTGCTGGCAAACACCCCCGACTTAGCAACAGCTCTAGAATAAATAAACACGCTGCACGCTTACGCACGTCTGTGCTCCCTGCCGTCCGCAGAGCCCCCACGGGGCCCCGGCCCTGACAAGCTACCTTCGGCCTTGTGGCTGACACTGCCACCTTCTCCCAGGATGCTGGAACATCAGGGGCCCCAGTGCTTGGAGACCCAGCCCCCAAGCTCCATAGAGGCGGGCTTTGGCAGCCCCAGCCCCAGCCTCTTCTAAGAACCGCGTGAGATCAGCCCTGAGGGTGGCTGGAATATGAGGGCACCTTTGGGATGATCTAGAAACTCTTTCAATTAATGGGAGTCCTGAGAGAGAAGACAGCTTCTCCAAGATCTTAAGAATGGGGCTTCCCTGGCAGTGCAGTGTTTAAGATGCTGAGTTTCTAATGCAGGGGGTGAGAGTTTGAACCCTGGTCTAAGATCCCACATACTGCGCAGCTGAAAACAAAAAAAGCTAAATAAATAAAAATAAACTGCCCAGCACAGAAAAAGTACATAGTAAGTATATATATATATAGATATAAAAGAATGGGTCTTCAGGAGGCAGGATCAGAACTCTGTCTACCTCCCCCAAAAGACCCCTTCCCCTGCCAATCTTCTGGGTCATTTTCACTCAAGGTGGCCCTCTGCAGTCAGGCAGTTTAAAGCAGACAAACACCATCCAGACAGCTGAATCTCAACAGACGACCATTAGATAGTAACGTCCCTGCCTTGTTCTGGAATGATGTCCTCCTGGGCAACCCGGAAGAAGAGTCCTCATCGTGTTCACAGTGGCCGTACACTGGGGCAACCCAGGGGTTACCCTGTCTTCTCCTCAGGAAGGGCGGCATCCTGCAACAACCAGCACACAGCTGAGCACCAGGCACCTCACCATCAGTGTGTCAGTCGGGAAGGTTCGTCACCTAGAGCTTGAGTGCCAGCTGGGGAACAGCAGAGATGAAGTCACCTTAGGCCAATGGGACTCAAGAGAAACACCAGAAATTTGTGTTTAATGCACAAGAAAATCAGGGGACTTCCCTGGCAGTCCAGTGGTTGGGACTTCTCCTCCCAGGGCAGCGGGTGTGGGTTCCATCCCTGGTCAGGGAGCTAGGATCCCACATGCCTCTCGGCCAAAAAACCAAAACGTAGAACAGAAGCAATATTGTAACAAATTCAGAAAAGACTTTTAAAGTGATCCACATTAAAAAAGAAAATCTTTTTTAAAAAATCCACACAAGAAAATCAAACCTCCTGAAGGGTTCAGGGGAGTGGGTGGTGTTAAGCCTGTGTGGAAGCCCAGAGCCCAAGTCAAGGCAAGGGGTGGTGGACAGAGCCCAAGGCCATAAGCGCTAACATCAGGCAGATCTGGTTTTAGGTCCTGGCCTTTCTGTTATTAGCTTCAGGACAGTGTGCAAGTTACCAGACTCCCGTCTCTAAAATTCTCGACTTAGGTGGTTGTTTTAAAGATGAATCGATTGCCTTATATGAGGTCTCCAGCACTCTTCTGCTGTGGTCCACAGTGATGGACGAGGATGGCATGGTTTTTGATCTCAACTCTATTTCCCCTTATTGTATGGAAAAAAAAAATGAACCAAGTTGGAACAAGATGAAATGTGGGAAAGTGCATTATAGAAAAATGACCTACAAAATGAGGCGTTAGCTTTTAAAACAGTTTCCCTCAATCCGTGTGTTCCTGAAGTGTGTTCCTGAAGTCCAAGTTTTCTTCATGAGTGACTGCATATTGTTAATATAATTTCTGTAGTCAGATACAAGTGATCATTAGGGGCAATCAAAGCTGGATTTAAAGTATCAATCCTGTTGTCAAGAGTATGTTTCTTGTAGTTTTATTGTAGCTTTGCCGTAATGACAAGCAAACAGCAGCGGAGGGAGAAAAAGCACAGAGTGGGCCTGTGGCTCAGAGTCAGGTGTGAACTCTCCAATTGCAGGTGCGGGGGACCACCAGCTGGAGATCTCTGTCCTGGCGTTTCCCTGATCAACCCTCATAGGCCTTTCCAAGGCCTCATCCTCTATCTCCACCTGCTCTCTGGTCCATGAGCTGCTGTCAGTGTGAGGAAACAACAAGGTCTTAACTCAGGATGAGGAGACTCAGAGCAAAGCAAGGAGGCCCTGGGCTAGGTGGCAGGCGTGCTAAGAGTGCTGTGTCGATGCGGGAAGTGTTCTCATCAGAGCTGGGGGTGTGGCCCGGCCTGGGGTGCACACCAGGTCAGAAGGCCCAACACAGACCTACTGGCTAGACAAGCCTGGGAAGCAAGCATCCTTGAGCACTGATGGCTTTACATCTGCAGGTGGCAGGAGGCAGAACTCGTTATTTTTTTGTCTGTTTGTTTTTTTATTTATTATTTCTTAATTAAAAAAAAATCAAATTGAGGTATAATTGACATATAACAAGATATTAGTCTATTTTTATTTTTTGAATATAGAAAAAAACATTTATTTGTGAAACTAACATCTAGCTCTTGGGAAAAACGAAGCTGATATATAATAGACTTAACAGTAAAAAGAAAAGGTCAGAATAAAACACCCCAAATAGAAGTGAGAACAGGAATTACAAATTATGTGTATTTTCACTTTTCTTTTACCTTGAGCAGAACTCTTTTTTAAAAAAAAAGTTTATGTAATTTTTGGAGATTATTTTCCGTTTACATCATTACAAAATATTGGCTATATTCCCCATGTTGCACAGCACAGCCTTGAGCCTGTCTTGAACCAACATTGTACCTCCCTCTCCCCCATCCCTATATTGCCCCCACACACTGGTCACCACTAGTTTGTTCTCTGTACCTGGAGTCTGCTTCTTTTTTTGTCATAGTCACTAGTTTGTCTTATTTTTTAGGTTCCACCTGTAAGTGATATCATCAAGTCTGGCCAGGGTGGTGGGACTCTAGCAGTGAGAAAGGATTTTGACTTAAGAGAAAGGCCTGGCTGGACTGTGAACGCAGAAATCCCATTCACCAAGTGCGGGACTCAAGGCCCAAGGTAGAAGCCCATTAACTGCCAGTACTGATGGGCTGAGCAGGGTGGGCACTGTGGAAGGCAGCTCCTGGGCGCTACACCGGAAGCCCTGCGCTGAGTGAGTAACCACAGAAGGGCTGCAAAGAGCAGCGTACATGCACCTTTAAGTGGGAGCGTGGCTCACACTGCCTCTGAGGCACTTACTAGCTGGCGAGAGTTGCGGCTCTCCTCTAAGCCTCAGTTTTCTCATCTATAAAATAGGGATTAAGACTTCCCTGGCAGTCCAGGGATTAGACTCAGTACTTTCACTGCCATGGCCTGGGGTGCAATCCCTTCCAGGAACCAAGATCCCGCAAGCCATATGACACAACCAGGAAAATAAAATACCATAAAATAAAGCAAAATAAAATAGGAAAAGGACATCTACCTCATGGGGTGATTGTAATTGTGTGAACCAAATCACATAGTGAATTAGAGGGCTTAGCACTCCTTCTGGCCTTAGTAAAAGTGCTTAATAAAAGCTAGGCATAATTAAACAGTTATCAAGTACCTATTATAAGGTCAGACCCCACACTTTGTATAAAAGGTACAAAGATGAAAAGATCTGGATTCTGCCCTCCTCTCGAGAGGCTTAGATGGGGGTGGACAAAGGCCCCAAGTTCACACTGGCACTAAAAGTGAGGTTCTGATTCACATGGGGCCAGGGGTGAAGTGCGGCAGAGGGAGATGAGGGAAAGAGCGTTCCAGCTGCCTTGAGAAATCAAGGAAAGCTCCCAGGAAGAGGCAGCACATTAGTTGCACCTGGAAAGATGAACAGGAGATTTCCAGGCAGACAAGCCAAGAAACAGGAGCACAGAGGAAGGAGCAAGAGCAAAGATGCAGAGCCGTGAGAAACCCTCTGGGTTGTGGGAGGTGGAACAGTGAACCTCATTGCTACAGCATAGAGCCGGGGAGTGGGAAGGAGCCTCAGCATAGAGCCGGGGAGTGGGAAGGAGCCTCAGCATAGAGATGGGGAGTGGGAAGGAGCCTCAGCATAGAGATGGGGAGAGGGAAGGAGCCTCATGCTACAGCCTAGAGACGGGGAGTGGGAAGGAGGCATGAGGCTGGGCTGACAGAAACCAGGTCCCACAGGATTTTTTGTGCTGAAGAGTTGAGCTGCGATCCCAAGAGTGATGAGAAACCACTGGAGAAGTTTACGTAAAGAACTGAAGGACAACATAACAATATCGCTCTTACTGCCCTGTGTGGTACGGATGGAGCACCACCAAGACCGGCCAAGGGGAAGCCAGCTAGGAGCCTGTAGCGATTGCTGTCAAGAAGGGAGTGCTCCACATGCATGATGTCATGTAAATGAAACACACAAAAGTGACAAATCTCCAGAGGCAGAAAATAGACTGGTGTTTGCCTAGAGCTGTTGGGGGAAGCTGGAGAGAAGTAGGGAATGATTTCTAGTAGCTATGGGGTTTCTTTTCATAGTAAGGAAAATGCTCTAAATTTGACTGTGAGCATGGATACAAATATTTGTGAGTATATTAAAAATCATTGATGTGTATATACTTTCAATGGGTGAATTGTACAGTAGGTGAATTGTAACTCAATAAAGTTGTTATTTATTTTTTTTAAGGTTAGGAAAATGGTAAATCATGAGGATCCTTACATTGTACTTTTAAAAAAATGTTCTTCCCTCTGGCCTTGCCCTACAGCATGTGGGATCTTAGTTTTCCAACCAGGGGGTCAAACCTACACCCCCTGCATTGGAAGCACAGTCTTAATCACTGGACCTCCAGGGAAGGCCCACTCATGTTGCACTTTGACAACCACACCTACCTTCTTCCCATCCACCTCTCCATCCTCATTTCTTTTCAGTGGCAATCGCTAGTCTGCCCTGTATTTCTAAAAATTTGTTACTTAAAAAATATTTTTGTTATTTAAAAAAATCACATATTGAATTATATGTGATTGAATTATACACAGTCTGACTTTTGGGGGTTGACTTTTTTCATTCAACACAATTTCTTGGAGATTCATCCAAGTTGCTGCATATAGCAATAATTTATTTCTTTCTGTTAATTACCATTGGTATGGATGTACCATAATTTGTTTAACCATTCACCTATTGAAAGACATCTGAGATGCTTCCAGTTTGGGGCTGTTAGGAATAAAGCTTCTATGAATATTCATGTGTTAAAAAAAGAATACGAAGGAGTGATTGCTGGACTAAGACTGAAAATGGGGTCAGCGGGCTAGAGCAGAAGGGAGGGCTGCTGAAGGAGTGGAATTGCCAGGGCTGAGTTGGGGATAAGGTGGTGGCCCTGGGGAAATGTCGACACCCTCCTCCAAGATGGGGGTCTGCCCTAGGGTGAGCAGATTCAAGGGGACAGAGAGTCCTGCTCAGGAGTCCTGCTTTATCTCAGAGAACTGCAGGTGCAATTCGGAAGAGAAACCTTGGCTAGAGGTACAGATAGGAGGTCATGAGGGTGCAGCTTTGCCAGAAGAGGGGAGTGGGTAGAGTGAGAAGTGAAGGTGTGCAACCCCCCCCAACATGTATGGATCTAGTGGAAGGGGGGTGGGGAGTATTAGAAAGAGACTCAGGAAACAGCAGTACCCCCACAAGCCAAAGGGGCAAAGCAGGTCAAGATTGAAAGGCCACTGGTAACGAAAGAAAAAATGATGAAAGTCACTCAGTTGTGTCCAACTCTTTGGCTCCCATAGACTATAGCCTGCCAGGCTCTTCTGTCTATGGAACTCTCTAAGTAAGAATACTGGAATGGATAGCCATTCCCCTTTCCAGGAGACCTTCCCAATCTAAGAACTGAACACTTTGGGACCCATAGACTATAGCCCACCAGGCTCCACCGTCTATGGAACTTTCCAGGTAAGAATACTGGAGTGGATAGCCATTCCCTTCTCTGGGAGACTTTCCCAGTCTAGGCATTGAACCTGAGTCCTCTGCACGGCAAGCAGATTGTTTACCATCTAAGCCACTAGGGAAGCCCATGGCATTGAGTAACCACTGACCGGTTAAGTGAAAAAAGGACTGAGGAGCGCCTGCTGGTGGTGACTTGAGGGAGTGCACCTCAGTGTTGACTGGATGCCAACATCCTGGGTTGAGGGAGTGTGAAGTGAAGGGCATGATGACAGGTCTCTCTTTTGAGAAGCTTGACCGAAAGGGAGGATGTGAGGGGTCGTCGACAGAGAGAGCCTGCAGCTACAAGAAAGTTTGATTTTCATGTTTTAATATGGGCTGGACTTGAAGACGTATATACGCTAGAGAGGTGGGGTTTGAAGATTCAGGGGGTAAAGAGGAGGGAATGAAATGGAGGAGGAGATGGGATACCAGCTGCATATTCCTTGTGCCTGAAATGCTCCTTCTCCCAGGTCAGGTTCCCCAGGAAATGGACTCTGAGATTTTCTCATGGGAGAATGACCAGGAGTGGATCTTGGGGCACACCTGCCGAGTGAGGGAACTGAGGAAACAGGCCTGGCAGAGAGAAGCTGAAGATGATGCTGCTGGCAGAGGGGAGGGCTCTG
Organism: Neotragus moschatus; assembly: GCA_006410615.1. Taxonomy (NCBI): domain Eukaryota; kingdom Metazoa; phylum Chordata; class Mammalia; order Artiodactyla; family Bovidae; genus Neotragus; species Neotragus moschatus. Next base: position 251,926 of record SJYA01003263.1, read on the forward strand.
GAGCCAGGCTGACCCTTCAGAAGTGGCCCATGAGGAGGAGGGATGCAGAGGCAGGCAGGTTTGCAGAGAGTGACAGGTGATGGAGGAAACGGTCTTGATGGACTCTCCCCTTTTCTCTGCAAAACAGAAAATTGTTGCGAAAGAGTGTCTGGGGTCTTGAGAAGACCCCAAGATGGGTTGAGGTCTTGAAAGGCCATGGAGACTGACCTGATGGGGTCTCCATGTACTCTCAGGGGTGCACCAGAGATTAGATGTCATAAACCTGTAATGATACCATCTCCCAGGCTGGGCAAATTTCTGTAGTAGGGCCCAGCACTCTAGAAGTACAAGCAGAAGGGACATTAATTGATTGAGGTAGGTTTCTGGGTTTTAGGTGCTCTCCTTGCCCTGACGTACCTCCTGTCCCCAGGTAGACCTATGGGAGAAGCCTGCAGGTCATGCCTCTTCCCGCAACTTGTTTCTGTCTCTCTGCATAGCTGTATATTTTGTTTTGGCCAACTCACCAATCTAAGAGTTGAAAAAAAGCAGAATACACATCAGACCATTCCCAGAGTCAAACATTGGGATAACTTATAGTTCTGTGAATCAGTTGCATGTGGGTTACATTTCCTTCTAATGATACGCTTGGTTAAAAAACACTAGTTTGGGATTTGGGGATGATGGGTGCTATTTGGGACACTCATTTAATTATGAAGTCCTTGAACACTGAACAGTGTTTGAACATCTCATTCAAGACTGCATAAATTCTCTTATCTGCACACCACTGGAAACTTCTAGAAGGCAAGACTTGACACCTTGGTAAGAGCCCAACCAACCCAAACATCCCATGGATTCAGCCTGGTGTGAAAGTGGCCCCATATGGTTGGCTACCCTCACTCAGCCTTCAGTTTCAGTGGGGTGACCTTGAGGCCAGAAGGCAAATGGATTCAAGAATGGTGAACTCAAGCAGGTTCAAATTACTTTAGGGTTAATAAGCCCAGCAAAAAAGGATCCCCAGGTTAGGTAAGGTGCTTTTTCGGAATCAGTGAATTTGAGGTGAGCATGGAGAAAAGGAAATGAATGTTTTGTCAGGGACAAAACAATCAAGAGATTCAAGACCTCAGTCTGGCTCTGTGATCTTAAGGAGGTCACTTGGGTTACTGTCCCTTCGGGGTTTTGGTGCCTCTCCTGAAGAATTATAGGTTTGAATTAGATGTGCTGCAAGGAGATCAAACCAGTCAATCCTAAAGGAAATCATTCCGGAATATTCATTGGAAGGATTGATGGTGAAGCTGAAACTCCAATACTTTGGCCACCTGATGTGAAGAGCTGACTCATTGGAAAAGACCCTGATGCTGAGAAAGATTGAAGGCAGGAGGAGAAGGGGATGACAGAGGATGAGATGGTTAGATGGTATCACCGACTCGATGGACATGAGTTTGAGCAAGCTTTGGGAGTTGGTGATGGACAGGGAAGCCTGGCGTGCTGCCATTCATGGGGTCGCAGAGGGTCAGACACGACTGAGCAACTGAACTGAACTGAAAGGCCCTTTCCCATCTTACTTGACCAGTTCTCTATCCTTTGTGCCTCAAGTTAAACTCATCCTTTTCTGCCTCTCCCATGCGAATCTTTCTTCTTCCCCAAAGGCGTGAGGGCAGCTGATGAGCTGTCCTGTCTTGGTCTTGTCTTCCTGTCTCTTGCTGAAACTTCAATCAGTTCTTTAAGATACCATCCATCCCTGTGTTCATTCATCCTTTCACTCAGCGAAATTCATTGACTCCAGTCTCCCTCCACCACGCTAGCTAGAGCTGGGTGATTAGACACATGGAAACCTCCTGGGCAAGAAAACAGTAAGTCCACCTGGGGCATCAGGTTCAGTTAGGTCAGGTTAGGTTAGGGGTGGGCCCATTTGGACCCCAAACTTCCTCCTACTCAGCCTTCTGAGGGAGAAATCTCTTTTCCCAGCCCACGTATCCTCTGCTCTCACTGTGACTAAAAGGAAGAAACGTCCCTCTTCTTGACCCCATAGTGAGGAAGGAGAGGGGAGAGGCTTAGGCAAAAGCAACAAGGCCTCGCGTCAGGTGGCAGTAGCTGGCAGCTCTCCACGGCTTGATTTCCAGGCCACGTTCCCTCAAAGGAATGATGGTGGGAGGGAAGTCAGCAAGGGATCCTTGAAATGGAATGCGAGAGTTTGGGGATGGAGGGGTGCCACAACAGCTGTCCTACAGATGGGGAAGAGCATTTGAACTTTGAGTTTATACTTCTAGAAAAACTCCACACTCTCCGCACACCCCCGACCGCCCCCTCTCCTTCCCGCCTCATTCTCTTGCTGTATTATGGGGCTTTTGTGAGGTTTAGAAAAATAAACAGATTCTAACCATAACTGTCTGAAAGTGCTAAATTACCGAGGAAGACGTAACAGATTAGCTGTGCAAATGAGGCGTGGGAGGTGGCCGGCACACTGGGGAGCTAAGAATCCCTGGGGAGAGCAGGGCTTTCCTGCCCCCCACCCTCCTCCGGGGTGAGCTGACCTTGGCCGCTGCAGCTTCTCTGGTGGTACTGAAGACTGGGTCCAGGTGTCTATGAGATGAGCTTTACGGAGAGGGCCCATCCACCCTACAAGTAGCCACACCTCCAGGCTTGAAGAGATCCACCTAAGGACATCTCATCCGTTCTCACCTTTCAAGGAAAATGGCTCCTCACTCATTTAAGTTGGAGGTGAAACTTTTTTCTGTCATCTTATTTTTAATCATTTATTTTTGAAGGTGCTGGATCTTCACTGCTGCACACAGGCTTTCTCTAGTTGCGGCGAAGCAGGGCTACCTTTCTTGGGGTGTGTGGGTTTCTCACTACGATGGCTTCTCCTGTTGCGAGCAAGGGCTTTTGCCCAGGAGCACGTGGAATCTTCCCAGTCTAGGGATCAAACCCGTGTCCCCTGCTTTGGCAAGTGGATTCTTAACTACTATACCACCAGAGAGGTCTTTGTTTTCTGTTTTAAGAGGCGACTTTCGTTATCTTCCCCTGGAAACTGCTGGGGTGGGGAGGCTGTTGGTGTAAAACTCTGGCTGTGCTAAGAGTTGAAAGGCATCCTAGAACACTAGTCCAACCCTTCACTTTACAACAATAGTAAACAGGCTCGGGGAGAGGAAGCCACTTGCCTGAGGTCTCTCTGCTGGTGAGTGACAGAGCTGGGACTGGGGCCCAGGTCGGCACAACCCCAGGAAAGGTGCATTTTCTGCCACATAAATGCACCTAATTCCCACCCAAGTCATCTTTCCTTTCAAAAGCCTGTCTCTTCTGTAGTTTTCCCTGAGCTCTGCTCTGTGAATTCACGTACTTTTGGCCAGTCTGCCAATATAACTTCTCTGGTTTTGAGCCACAAGATGTCAAGGTTCTAGTGCAAGTCAGCCTGCACTTAAAGGGCCCCTACTGTTATGCCAGGCACAGTGTTAAACACCAGAAACACGAAGATGAATAAGCAGAGTCACCATCTTTAAAGGCTTCTCTGGTGCCTGAGGGGTAAAGAATTTGCCTGCCAATGCAGAGATGTGGGTTTGATCCCTGGGTCAGGAAGATCCCCTGGAGAAGGCATGGCAACCCACTCCAGTGTTCGGCTTGGGAAATCCCATGGACAGAGGAGCCTGATCGCCTACAGTCCATGGGGCAGCAAAAAGTTGGACATGACTTAGCGACTACACGACCACCACCAACACCGTCCTTAAAGATTCACATGTGGCCAGCAAGGGAGCATCTGGAGTTCTTTCGACAAATCACCCGAACCGCTCCTGTTAAATATTTTCTTCCTCTAAATCTTTAGGATGTGTTGGGCAGCTTAGGAAGTAGAGGTCACCTGGTTAAGCTACCATCTGTAAGGAACTGTTCTGGGCCTGGGGGATAAAACCCCCATTTTCCGATGCTCCAGGGTGAGAAAGAAAGACTTCCAGCTTACCAATAGATCTAGAGTCAGATAACCTGGATTTGAGTCATATTGCTACCATTTACCATCTGTAAGACCGTAAGCAAATTATCTAACTTTTCTGAACCAAAACTCGTGAAACCTCCCTTGTAAGACTGTTGTGCAAATCAAAGCAAGTAAGTAACTTCCCCAGCCCCTTGCCTGGCACACAGGGAACCTCACTAATACTACTTGCCTGATCTTTCTCTTGAGCGCTGGCCTTACATGGCTTTGTGCCATCCCCAGCATGATAGTTTCAGGGCTTGTTGAGAAACTCACTGTTGATTCCCTTCTGGGCCTGAGAAGGGGTGGATGTCCACCTTCTTCCTTCCAAGTGTGACTTTTGACCTCAAGTCTGCCAGACTTAGACCCTCAGCCCCTCACTCAATGCAGCATCCCTTCCTGTCATCTGTATGCCCTCCAGCATTGCCAAGGAATGGGCCACCCTGATCTAAACCTCAATTCTGGCTTGAAGAAGTAAAAATGAAGAGAAGGCATATGGGTGATGCTTTCTGCAAAAGAGAAAACCCTCTTCCGCTTGATGCATTGTGAAAGACACATAGGATTTAAAGTCAGAAGACACAGGGAATCTTCTGGTGGTCCAGTGGTTCAGACTCCATGCTTCCAGTGCTGGGTCATGGCTTTGATTCCTGGTCAGGGAACTAAGATCTCACATGCCGTGTGGCATGGCCCCCCAAAAGTAATAATAATAATAAATAATAAAGTCAGAAGACACATGTTGGATACCCAACTCCTCACTAATTGTCTGGATGACTCTAGTCACGCTAAGCTAGGGCTTCCTTATCTGTAAGAATACAAAGCTATTTTATTTAGTTGTCGTGAAGATTAAATTTGAAACGACATATGAAGGATCATAACAAAAAGGAAAGTACCACATCAATATTATTATTTTGCTTCCCTTCCTGTTCCTCTAACACATCTCAGGACAGGCCTGGGCCAACTCTAGGGGAAGGCAGTTTTCTCCTTGCAGAGTCTCTGAGTCCTGCCTCACCCTCTGCAATCTGAAAGAGCAGCGTCTTCTCTCTGCTTAGCTGGGGGAGGCAAGGGTGGGTCCCGGAGCGGGGATATCAGAACTGTCTCCTCCATCTGTCTACTAGGGAGTGCTCTTGGCAAGGAGCAGCCCTCCAAATGCCGGAGGTGAAATCCATCATGGGGCCCTGGACTGAGATAAGATAGAGGAACGTAAATCAAGGCTCCTTGAGATAAGCAGGCAGCTTGGGGCCTAAAAAATGCAGCTCTCCTGCCAGCTGCCCACTTCTACAAAGCTGCAAAGCAAAGAGCTATACTAGGCGGGGAGGAAATCCACACCCTGGGATCTTCTTAGAAAAGAGGGAGGGACCCCAGCCTTCTCTCTCCCCGTCACCAAGTTCCAGCCAGAAAGGAGGAACAGGCATATTTACTTAGCCCCTTGCAGCAAAAAAACAAAAAGCAAACAAACTCCCCCCGCCCCAAACTGTGAGGCCTACTGGCATCAGATTCTAAGGGCAAAGTTCTGGGGGGAAGTCAGGCAGCCTGGGTTCAAATCCTGACGCCCACTGTGTAATCTTGAACTTTGAACCATCTCCCTCATCTCTTTGAGCGTCAATTTCCCACAGAAAGGATACTAATGCTAATTTACAGAACAGTTTTGAAGACTGAGTATGGCCACTTGTGTAGACCATGTATAAAATGTCATAGAATGTGCTTCGTCAATGGCAGCTACACCCATGCATCAGGTAGTTACGTATGAGTGGTAGCGATCGGGGAAACCAACACGTCACCAACAGTTCATCCAGTTTGTATAGAATTTCTGTAATGATATGCCCAAGAAACAAATCTGGTTGCGTGTTACTGAGGAGTGGACCTTCTCTTTGCCACCCTTCCCCAGGCTGCAACAGGAGTGTCATCACGATATGTAAAGAGCTGCTTCTCCCCCACCCCTTCCCCCTGATCGCATATGTCTATGTGTGACAGAAAACCTGTTAACAGACACCTGGAGAGCCCTCTCGGAACGGAACTCGTTTGTAAGTCCAATCTCTTCATAAGTCCAGCAAACTTAATCTAAGTACCCAATTAACACAATCAGCTACACAGTACTGTACTCTACTAGGTTTATAATATTTTACCCACAAATAATATATAATGAACAAACATACACACACAAAGGAAACAGTTTTAATCTTCCAGTCCAGTACCTTGAAAAGTGCAGCAGTACAGTGCAACAGCTGGCATCGGGGGTCTGGCCTTGAGTGAACAGGCAGGAAGAGTTACTGATGGAGAAGGGAGACGGGATGGGAGAGGGCAGAGCCGAAGGATCGTCAGCAACAGGAGACGGAGGACGGGAAGCAATGTCACTAGAACTTGACGTTGATGGAACTCATGTTCACACCTTTGAAAGTTTGTAACGTGGAGGTTTCTACGTAGGGAACTTACTGTAATGACCAGGGCAGGTGTCCCCATGGGCAGACTCATTTCTGCCTTGGAAATAAACCCTCATCTCCTTAGCTGTCCCCCTAGCCACATAGTCATGCTTCCCTCCCTCATTATCAGTCAAGGCAAAATCACTTACTTTGGGGCTGGGTTGGGAAGATGGTGGGGGAAGTTGATCTCTTGGTCCCTGATCTAAAGATACCCATCTGATTTGAGAGGGAACCAACACACTTGAGGTATTTCCAGGAGTTAGGAAACTAGGACTCAGTTCTGTAGAAGCTCATGATAGAATTGAAATGGGTTCGTGGGGAATTGGAGGAGGGGATGTGGGCAAGTACTGGAGGGTCCTGAAAGATGGGCAAAAGCATGAGAATGGACTGACCCTGTTAGCTGAGGGGACCCATTATGGCTTCTTGAGCAAGGAAATTCCTTGAGGGGTGTGGCGTGTCCGGTGGGGCAGACTGACAGACCGCACAAGAAAGTCAGAGTGGGACGTAAGTTCAAGGCTTGGCTCAGCCACTTCCTGACTGTGCAGGTGACGCCCAGAGACCTATCTGACCTCTCTCTGGGGTTTCCCATTTACAGTAACAAAGCCGAGCTTCCAGGCTTGTCGTGTTACATGAACACACGTAAGCCCACTTGCTGCAAATGAATGGGTTATGATGACTGGAATGGGTGTGGGGGCCCTGCAGGAAGGGGCACTAGCTGGGGATGGGGCTGGGGAGTGTCCCTCCTGCTGCCCTGCTCCGCTGGGGGCCGGGGAGAGAACGTCCCCTCCCGTAGACTTGAGCCCTCTCTGGGGCTAAAACTGACAGTAAGAGGCAGACAGCTGAGCAGATCAGGGAGTGACAGAACATGAGTGGATATACAAATAGACAAGATGAATGATCCCCACTGTATACACAAGAGCCTTTGGTAACACTCGGCCAATTAGAAAACTAATCTAAACAGCCACCGGCTTCCCGTCTCCGCAGAGCTCCTTCAAACAGCTGTTCAGTCTGCACTTGCTGCCGCTCCCAGCAAGCGCCCCGGGTCTGGTCTTTGGTCTGGTTCCCCACTTGAACCTCAAGGGCTCCTCAAGAGCAAAGGATCGTGTCTTCTCCACCCCCTGGACTTCCTCTAGGGTCCCGCTTCCTGCCTGAGCAGGGCTCCTTCTCTGTCATCGCGTCTGAAGCCCTTGCTGGTGCCCCAATCACAGGGACTGTCTAGTCCTGCCCAGGTTGTAGTGCCCTTCATCTGGGAGGCAAAGAAGACGGCACAGGAACAAAGCCTTTAAAGTCTGACAAATGTGAGTTCAAAATCTCCTCGATCTCTCGCTATTGTGATCTCTCTGAGACTCTGTTATCTCACCCAGAGAGAAGGTAGGAAGTGGACCTCCTGAATAGGGATTGGGCTTCCCTGGTGGCTCTGACAGTGAAGAATCTGCCTGCAATGTAGGAGACCAGGATTCGATCCCTGGGTCAGGAAAATCCCCTGGAGAAGGGAATGACTACCCACTTCAATATTCTTGCCTGGAGAATTCCATGAAGAGAGGAAGCTTGTGGGCTACAGTCCATGAGGTGGCAAAGAGTCAGACATGACTGAGGGACTAACACTTTCGATTTTTTCAAATAGTGATTAAAAGCAAACATATATAAAAGAACCTAGCACACTATAAGCGCATGTAAGTACACCACACTTGCCATAACTATCGGGATGGTCATTGTTAACTGAGTCTTCTGAAGTCAGGAAACCACTGCACTTGTGTGTCAGGCAGACTCTCAGATGGTCGAGGGCAATCCACATGTCCTCGTATTCACATTTCTGTGAAATCCCCTCCCTTGAGCCTGGCAGGACCTACTACTTGCTTCTAATCAATAGCACATGGCGAAAGTGATGTGATATCATTTCTATTATTACGCTACACAAAGTTGTGACTTGCTCTTGTTGTCGTCTAGTTGCTCAGTCATGTCTGACTCTTTCAACCCCCTGGACTGCTGCCCACCAGGCTCCTCTGTCCATGGGATTTCACAGGCAAGAATACTGGAGTGCGTGGCCATCCAGGGGACCCAAGGGATCTTCCTGACCCAGGGACTGAAACCACATCTCCTGCATCCGCAGGTGGATTCTGTACCTTTGAGCCACCTGGGACGCCCTGCTGGCTCACCTACTCTAAGTCTCCAGCTTGTGCTTGTGGCAAGGACTGAGAGCAGCCTCTGGCTGAGGACAAGTTGGCCACCGAGGCCCTCAATCCAACAATTCTTGATCAGCTAAACTCTGCCCACTATCATCTGAGCCCGGAATTGGATCCTTCCCTAGCGGAGCCTGCAGACGAGGCTCCAGCCCTGGTCAAAGCCTTGATCAACAGTCGTGTGAGATCCCTGAAGCAGAGGGCCCGGCTAAGCTGTGCTGGACTTCTGGCCCACAGAACCCATGAGAAAATAGACATGTGTTGCTTTAAGCCACTGAGTTTTATGGTAATCTATCACACAGAGATAGATAACTAATATGACTTCTTGTATTTCTGGCACAGCACTTGGCATCGGGTAGCAGTTAAATGTGGGTTGAGTGGGTGGATGAGTGAATGATGGTGACAGGTAAACCCATCAGGGTCTGAGGAAGTCTAGGCAGGGCAACCCCCCCAGAGTGGGCTCTTTCCCAGACTTTTTACCTGTCTTCCGTCCCTTTCTCTCCCTCACCAATGGTCCCAGGTTCCCCTTCCCTTTTCCAGTCCTCGGGACCTTTCTCTGCTTCTAGTTCCTGCTTTCAGTCATTCTCTCTGAATTTTCATTTTCTTCCTTAAAAAACAAAAACAAGAAGCAATCCAGCTCTCTATAAAATATCTGACCCTGGTGAATTGAATAACTTCTGATGGAAAGCAGTCTTGTCCAGAAAGCCTCTTACCCACCCTGTTCAGGAATGTGGTTGCTGCAGATATTAAAACAGACCTGCAGGCGTCTGGTCTGCAACGAGCGAGCAGGGAGCGTGTGCCAGGAATGAGGTCAGCCTGCACAGCGGGGCTTTTTACCTATGAAAAGTGCTGCTGCTCTGGACTGGAGCACAACAGGGCCCTCCCTTTCCCGAGCCTTCCCCTTCGAGGTACCCCATGGTGCGCCCCTAGCTTAATGCGTGAGCCATAACTTCCCAATCAGTGCTGGTTCTCAAGGTCAGGTGGGCTGTGTCATCAGGCCTGCTAGAGAGGATGCCTTTGTCCAAGTGGCTCCAAGTGGCTTTGGCTGAAGCACGTGGCCTCACGGCTGGCAGTAGGCACCCCTTCCCCAATCCTGACTCCTTCCTCTTCTCGCCTCCTGGCTCCACTGTTACCCTCCAGAGAGTAAGAGGGACCTTGCCCAGGTAGAGAGATATCAGGCTTCATTCCTCTGGAAGAGGCACTTCTCCGGGAAGCCGGAACTCCTGAGGCAGAAATGGGAGACTAAAAACCCTCATCCTGAAGGCTCCTCACTGTATAGCTGAGCTCCCACCCAGGCCTTGGGTTTTACCCTAATTCTGCTCCTACAACTGAATCTGGATGAGCCCAAGATGAAGTAGAACCCTTGTCAATGATCAGATTTCCCTCTTCTGCTGAGAAGCTCAGAGAACTAGGAGAACCCTGAGTCTATTTTTTTGTTGTTCTTGTTTGGTTGGTAAGTCGTGTCTGATTTTTTGGGACCCCAAGGATTTGTAGCCCACCAGGCTCCTCTGTCCATGGGTTTTCCCAGGCAAGAATACTGGAGTGGGTAACCATTTCCTTCTCCAGGGAATCTTCCAGACCCAGGGATCTCCTGCATTGACAGGTGAATTCTTTACTGCTGAGCCATCAGGGAAGTAACTCTAACTAGTCCAGTCTTCAAACTCAACAGCCTCACCCATGACAATCCTGATAATCATAACGACTAACATTTGCCTAAATGATTCCTGTACACAAAATACCTTCACACGTGCCATTTCTTACAAGAATCTTACAGTATATGTTAGCCCCATTTTATAGGTGGCTCAGAAAGACTGTCACATTTTCCCTGTTACACAGGGGACAAGACTAGGAATCTAAACCCCAGTCTGTCGACTCAGAGCCATTTGTTCTTCCCGCTGCTCACCCTGCCCCTCTATCTGTAATGCTCATTAGCCTCTAATTTTGCACCTCATTTGTACACCGATCAGTTTATGTTGAAATGAACCCTCTGTATTGCCCAGTTCCTGCCCCTTTCACCTTAATCTTGGCCACTGCCAGCCTCTGGAGAGCTGGATTGAGTGTTCGCATCCAAAAGAGCAATGGCCTGACCCTTGGCCTTCAAATTCTTCCCCTGGCACAAACAAGGGACATGACTCGGAGTGGGCTGCCTCGCTTTTCTAGGTATGGTAATGTGGAAGTCTCAAATAGTCTACTCTTTGAGGTCCTTTTTCACTCTGGTTCTTTCACTCAGAAACTGTCTGGTTCTTTGACTCAGTTTCTGGTTGGCCTCCCTTTTGGGGAGGGACGATTTCCCAAGTCCTTGGGAAAATGACTCAGCCCGTTGCCATCTGGAGCTTGGGCTGGAAGAGGGGAGGACTTGGCCAGCTATTCCAAAGATGATATAAGGACACTGTTCCCCCCACTCCACCCAAAACAGTCCCTCTACCTCCCTTTTTCCAACCTTCCACGACATCAATGTGATGTCTTTTAGTTTAGAATGCAAGCTCTTTAAGGCCGTTGTCGTTGTCATTGAGCAGCCCAACCTGGGTACCACATCAGTCAGCCTGGCACGCCACTGATCTCACCGGATGTCTGTGAGCTTGGGCAGAAGGTTATCCACGGTCCCCATACTTGGGGAGCCCCGGGGGCCCTGCAGCTGCTCTCAGCTGTACAGCTGAACAATGCAGCGTCTGTCAGGTCTCCCACTGAGCTTCTTTTAGGGAGTATTCGGGTTGCAGCACTAACTGGAGGCATCTCAGCTGCTTCCTGCCCCTTGAGTCCCTGCACAAATTCCTAAGCAAAGATGACAGTCCATCCAGCTCTGTCTCTGATCACAACCCCAGGAGCTGGGGGTGGGTCACCAAAGAATTTCCCCATCAACTCAAAGCAGAGAGACAAACTTTCTAGCCTGGATAGATCTCCAAGCATAAAATGCACCTGGGTCTCTGCTTCCGGGAACAGAGGCAGCAGCATGGCTTGATTTTCCGAAATCTTTGGGCGATGCTGTGGCCTCCACAACATTAAGAGAAACCCAAGTAAGATGGTAGGTGTCGTGAGAGGCATCAGCGGGCAGACAAACAGACCATAATCACAGAAAACTAGTCAATCTAATCACATGGACCACAGCCTTGTCTAACTCAATGAAACTAAGCCATGCCATGTGGGGCCACCCAAGATGGGCGGGTCATGGTGGAGAGGTCTGACAGAATGTGGTCCACTGGGAAAGGGAATGGCAAACCACTTCAATATTCTTGCCTTGAGAACCCCATGGACAGTATGAAAAGGCAAAATGATAGGATATTGAAAGAGGAACTCCCCAGGTCAGTAGGTGCCCACTATGCTACTGGAGATCAGTGGAGAAATAACTCCAGAAAGAATGAAGGGATGGAACCAAAGCAAAAACAATACCCAGCTGTGGATGTGACTGGTGATAGAAGCAAGGTCCGATGCTGTAAAGAGCAATATCGCATAGGAACCTGGAATGTCAGGTCCATGAATCAAGGCAAATTGGAACTGGTCAACAGGAGACGGCAAGAGTGAATGTCGACCTTCTAGGAATCAGAGAACTAAAATGGACTGGAATGGGTGAATTTAACTCAGATGACCATTATATCTACCACTGTGGGCAGGAATCCCTTAGAAGAAATGGAGTAGCCATCATGGTTAACAAAAGAGTCTGAAATGCAGTACTTGGATGCAATCTCAAAAATGACAGAATGATCTCTGTTCATTTCCAAGGCAAACTATTCAATATCATGGTAATCCAAGTCTATGCCCCAACCAGTAATGCTGAAGAAACTGAAGTTGAACTGTTCTATGAAGACCTACAAGACCTTTTGGAACGAACACCCAAAAAAGATGTC
>SJYA01003263.1:268860-299175 GCA_006410615.1 Neotragus moschatus
TCAGACTTTATCTTTCGGGGCTCCAAAATCACTGCAGATGGTGATTGCAGCCGTGAAATTAAAAGACGCTTACTCCTTGGAAGAAAAGTTATGACCAACCTAGATAGCATATTGAAAAGCAGAGACATTATTTTGTCAACAAAGATCTGTCTAGTCAAGGCTATGGTTTTTCCAGTAGTCATGTATGGATGTGAGAGTTGAATGGTGAAGAAGGCTGAGCGCCGAAGTATTGATGCTTTTGAACTGTGTTGTTGGAGAAGACTCTTGAGAGTCCCTTGGACTGCAAGGAGATCCAACCAGTCCATTCTAAAGGAGATCAGTCCTGGATGTTCTTTGGAAGGACTGGGGTTGAAGCTGAAACTCCAATACTTTGGCCATCTCTTGTGAAGAGTTGACTCATTGGAAAAGACTCTGATACTGGGAAAGATCAAGGGCAGGAGAAGAAGGGGATGACAGAGGATGAGATGGCTGGATGCCGACTCAATGGACATGAGTTTGGGTGAACTCCAGCAGATAGTGATGGACAGGGAGGCCTGACGTGCTGCAGTCCATGGGGTCTCAAAGAGTCAGACATGTCTTAGCAACTGAACAGCAACAACTCATTTCCGTAGCTATCTTAGTCTTCTAGGCTTCAGGTCTTGAGACTTGAGACCTGAGTTTGCCAGTCTTATCTTCTCCCCAAAATTGCTGTGAGCGATCCCAGCAGACTCAAGCTGGTCTGTTCATTCCCATGGTCCTTTCTCTGCCACTTCCTCGATGCTAAGGGCTTAACTGATCATTTTTGCTGAGGCACTGACCTTTGCATTATCTTTTCTCAGTTTTGCTCTCATGCTCATGTCAGTGTCTGTCCCCCACACTCCATCAACCAGAAGCATCTCCAGCATGCAGGCCAGTTCTCCTCCTTCCCCTCTCAACTGTTGTCAGTGTTTGCCTTTCTGATTATTGACTCTTGGCAAGTTCCACCTGGGAGCTACCCTCTGATTGCAGTTCCAGCTCACTTTCTGTTGGGCTGGGGCCTGGAAATGTGATAAGGTTTTGGCTGGCTGTCAAGGGACTGGCTGGTCCCTAAGGCCAATGCAGGGGAGATGAAGGGGAAAATGACTCCCACGATATAAATAGTGTTTCAGGTGGAAACGAAGGCCCTCCAGCACCCCACCACTCTAACCCTCCTCCTTACACCAGGCATCCTGGCCTGCCAAGACAGCAGTGCTTGTACAACACCCAGAGGGGGCTTTACTTAGGGCAGCTGGCCCCAGGGATGTGTGGAAGGGAAGAGACCAGGCAGGGGACATACAGAGGATTAGGGGAGGTGAGACCCAAGCCAGGTGCCCAGCTCCACCCTCTGCTGCCTCCAAGAACAGTCTGGTTTCTTTAGGGCTTGTCGTTGAGTCTTAATGAAAAACAAGTTGGAGCAGAGATGGGGGGTGGGGTTTGCAGAGCTAAGTTTATAGGCACTCGCGTATTCTCAGCGGCTCCCTCCTCACACATTCCTCTGCATTTTTCCTTTTATTAACGTGGCATCTTTCCCAGGCCACTTTGTGGAACCATGTATGTTTTTACTTATGCCCTGATTGGGTCTGATCGTGTCTCTCCCTCTGAAGATCTTTTAGATCTTGTTCAAGGCCTCTCCACAGCCCCTGCAAGGACATGCCAGTCACCATGGGATCCTGGGGCTTCCCTTGTGGCTCAGCTAGTAAAGAGTCCACCTTCAATGTGGGAGACCTGAGTTCAATCCCTAGGTTGGGAAGATCCCCAGAGAAGGGAAAGGCTACCCACTCCAGTGTTCTGGCCTGAAGAATTCCATGGACTGTATAGTCCATGGTTTGCAAAGAATCAGACACGACTGAGCGACTTTCACTTCTTCACTTCATGGGATCCTGGGCTCCATCAAACCCCAAGGGCTCCTTTGTGTTTTTGATGACACCAGGTATTTCAATGAAGGAGGGTCGCACCTCAGTTGGACCTGAAATAATACAGCCCAATTTGATGACTCACCCAAATCTGAAATGACTTCTGGCTCTTGCCAGAAAGATTGAAGCTGCTTCAATGAAGATGAAGATTTCCCAAGGAATACGCTGTAAGCCCCAAAGGCCATTGCTGGAGAGCAGCTCTGATAAACATCAGCTTTCTAAGGACCTGCTTTCAAAGTGTGGCCTGCATTTCTGAGCAGTCAGACTTTGGCAAGTTTATTTAAAAAAAGACACTTGTTAGTTTCAGGAACTCTCCTCTTTGCCTTTCCCTCTTTAGACCATCAGTTGGGCTGCCCTTGTGGCTCAGCTGATAAAGAATCTGCCTGCAATGCAAGAGACCTGGGCTCAATCCCTGGCTTGGGAAGATCCCCTGGAGAAGGGAAAGTCTACCCACTCCAGTATTCTGGCCTGGAAAATTCCATGGACTGTACAGTCCATGGGGTTGCAAAGAGCTGGACATGACTGAGTGACTTTCACTTTCCAAGAGGACCAAGACCACGGTCTGAAGTTGACTGACACTCTTTGAGCTCCGTTTCCCCATGTATGTTAGTCGCTTAGTCGTGTCCGACTGTTTGTGATCCCATGAACTGTAGCCCACCAGGCTCCTCTATCTGTGGGATTCTCCAGGCAAGAATACTGGAGTGGGTTGCCATTTCCTTCTCCGGGGATCTTCCTGACCCAGTGATTGAACCTGGGTCTTCTGCATTACAGGCAGATTCTTTACCATCTGAGCTATAGGGAAGTCCCATAGTGGTCCCCTAGTATCTGGAAGACATTCTGTTTCAGAGACATGAAGCAGCAGGCAGGGTGGCATGCCCGCGGTCTTTGGAAAACTACTTGCCCTCTCAGAGCTGCATTTTCCTCCTCTGAGAAATGAGGAAAGCCGTGCTTACTCTGGAGGGTAATAAGAACGAAATGAACTGACGTTTGTAGGAGGCCTGCTAATTTGGAGGCATTCAGTAAATGGTAGGGATTTTTGTTGCAATGGAGGTAGGGACCTCTTTTTGAGAATATGCTTTTCATATTCTCCCCATGTTCGTCCTGGCCTCTCCCGTCCCTCTTCCATTGCAGGAGTCCTTCCTGAAATGTCTGTGGACAACATCGAGCTCCCTGATCCCTTCTCAACAGCAAGCGTCTCTGAGCCCTTCGGGAAATGTCATTTTGGGGTTGTTTTTCCTGTTGTCAGCAGGCTCTAGAAGAGGCTTTAGCCCCACGGGGCTTGATGTGGGAAGGTTTTACAGGTACCGTTCATCTGGCTGGCAGAAGGAGCTTTGCTGCAAGATACAGTTGTGTCTTCCAGATGGGAGATGGGACCTGGGGCGGGGCTGGTCTCTCTCTGCTTGGAGCCAGTGTTGGGTACACTCACGGTCTGTCACCCTCTTCCAACCTCCCAAATCCCTGAGTCAGTTTGGATGGGCATGATCATATCTTCGACCCTCAAATTCACATTCCAGCAATCACCTGACTATCTTTCCCCCACCCTCAGCACACATGCAAATGATGGTATTTCAATTGTGCGTGCCTGTTCAGTAGTGTCCAACTCTTTGCAAACCCATGGACTGTAGCTCACGAGGCTCCTCTGTCCATGGGATTCTCCAGGCAAGAATACTGGAGTGGGTTACCATTTCCTCCTCCAGGGATCTTCCTGACCCAGGGATTGAACCCAAGTCTCCTGCATTGGAAGGTGTATTCTTTACCACTGAGCCTCCTGGGAGATTAGAGTAATACTGGGTAACAGTTGTGGATACAATAGATGTTTCTCCACCAAGAAGAACTACATTCATTCCAACACTCTCTAGGAGGTGCAACAGGATACAGAAGGCTTCTCAAGCGAGAGTCCCCACAGCAGAGGAGCTTTCTCTCTGACAGAAGTTGGAGGAGTAAGTCATGGTCTGTAACGGAGTTTTCTTCTCCTTGTAACATGGCATGGGATAGCAGTAGTCCCTAAATTCTGCCCCCAGAGTCCCATCTCTGCTTTGACAGAGTGGGAATATATCTTGCCCATTGGCAGCTCTGGTCCAATCTTATTTGAGTCAGGCTTGTTTGGGAATTTTATGCTAAAACATTCCCTTTCTCATCACTTCTAGTGAAAGTGCTTTGGGTCCCAAGAGGCAGAAACCTATTAATGTACAAAAAGTAGATAGGGACTTCCCTGGTAGTCTAATGGTTAAGGCTCTGCACTTCCACTGCAGGGGATGTGGGTTTGATCCCTGGTGGGGAAACTAAGATCCTGCATGCTAAACAGCCAAAAAAAAAAAACTATTGGAAGACAAATAAGTGAAGAACCAGGCCTCTTGGTTCTCCTCCTGGGCTACAGAGTCTCCTGTCTAAACTTTTCTGTGGATTGCTTGGTTTGCCTGTGGTTTCACCCTAGGGGTCCTGGCTCAAGTTCTCATTGAAAAAGAAGTTTTCGTCCAGCTCTCTACAACTAAACGGCTGAAGAGTCTATGATTTTTTATTTCAAACTTTAACAAATTTATTTATTTATTTTTGGCTGCTCTGGGTCTCCACTGTTGCACACAGGCGTTCTCTAGTTGCGGCGAGCCCGGATCTCCTCTTTGTTGTGGTGCACAGGGTCCTCTTTGCAGTGTCTTCTCTTGCTGCAGAGCCCATGCTCTAAGTACATGGGCTTCAGTAGTTGCACACACGAGGTCAGCAGATGCATACACGAGGTCAGCAGTTGCACACACGAGGTCAGTAGTTGTGGCATGTGGGCTTAGTCACTCCGCAGCACGTGGGATCTTCCCAGACCAGGGATCAAGCTCATTTCTCCTGCATTGGCAGGTGGATTCTTTGCCATTGTGCCACCAGGGAAGCCCCTTATTTCCAAGTTTTCAAGAGGAAAAACTGAGTGGCTGTAAGTCCTGCCAATGCCCCACATACCTCAGGCGTCCACTCCTTGTCGAAGGCGCTGTGGCTGAGGGTGGAGCACGTGGGACACAGCCTGTACGAGGGAACAGGGAGTGACCATGGGGAACAGCTCCCTGCGAAGCAGACGTGTCCCTCCAGGAGGTATGTCTCACCCTCGTGTGGTGCTGGGGTTCATCAAGGGTTGGGGGGCATTCATCCTCAGAGAACCTACCCCTCTCAGGAGCAGATCTCAAATGCTGGGAACTGGAGTCCTATGGAAACACTCTCACCTCCACAGCTCTGAGAACAGGATGAAATTTCTCATGGAGAACTCAAGGGGGTGTGTCTTGGGAAAGCAGCGCTGGATTGGGAGTCCAGGGCCCTGCTTCTGACTCTAGCTCAGCCCCTAACCCAAAGAATGCCCTCTGAAAAATAGTCTTCACCCTCTGGCTCTTGTAGCCACCCTGGTGGCTCAGATGGGAAAGAATCTGCCTGCAATGCAGGAGACCTGAGTTCCATCCCTGGTTCAAGAAGATCCCCTGGAGGAGGGCTTGGCAACCCACTCCAGTATTCCTGCCTGGAGAATCACATGGACAGAGAAGCCTTGCAGGCTACAGCCCATCGGGTCACAAAGAGTCAGACACAGCTGAGTGACTAATAATTTCTACTTTTCTGGCTCTTAGATTCACCATCAGTGAAAAAAATTAATAATAGTAATAAATTTACAGTGTTGAGTTTAAACATCTTCAAGGCCCTTTCCAACCCCTGAGAATTCCCTACCTTCACCGGCCAGCCCCTCCCACCCCCCACTGCCAGCAATTTCCCAGAATTGAGCTCTGTGACCCATGACTTTGGTGGGGTCCCTGCCAGCCACGTCTCTGTCAGAACAGACCATACTTCCCTGGCCACTTGTCCCTGCCAGAAACTTCCCAGCCTGGCCCTGCACTCATCCAAGAAAACCCAGGCAGGGCATCCCACGGAGAAAGGTGAGGAACCCAGACTTCAACAACCCACTCATTTCTGTGCTTCGGAGAAGCTGAGGGCATGTCCTGAACTTTTGCTCTCTGACCATGCTCAAGAGGGCAGGTGAGGACCCCTCTAACAGGGGGTTTTCCAGTGGGCCCAGTGAGGCCTGGGGAAGCTGAAGGAATGGGTGAGCAAAAGCCACAGAGGGCAGGGATGGCAAGTTACAAGGAATCTCAGAGGGAGAGCAGAAAACATGGGTCCCAGGGAAAGATGGCAAGGGCAGTCGTTTGCGCCTCTGGGCTGGAAATGAGTTACATTCAGAGAAAATATTCAAAATGCCTCACTAATCAGCACCTGTTCATTCGGGAGTCAGCGGCCCTGGCCCTCGGCGGCTGGGGTCCAGCCTCGCTTTGGGGGTCCCCAGGGAAGGAAACCCAGTACATTGAGATCCACCCGAGTGTTGAAAGAGGCCATGGTCATAAGTGGGGTGGAGAGAATGAAGGTGCTCTCAGCCTCCATCCTGCTATCCTGGCCCCTAATGGTCTGTTACACAAACCTCCTCTCCCCCACCCCACCCCAACCACAACCCCAGGCAGATGGCTGCAAAGTCTGCTGGGGCCTCTGAGCATTCCCTTGGCTCACAGCCACATTCCAGAGCAGCATATGTTTCATCTCAAGCCCTCAAGGTTTGCACTTCCAAGTGGAGCCAAAGAAAAAACCTTGGCCGGGCTGCACATGCCTTTGGAGAGGTAGGGGTGCCGGAGGCCAGCAAGAGGGGCAGGAGCTGTCATGTCAAGGAACATCTGTGGGTGTGTGTTAGTCGCTCAGTCATGTCCAACTCTTTGCGACCCCATGGACTATAGGCTGCCAGGCTCCTCTGTCCATGGGATTCTCCAGGCAAGAATACTGGAGTGGGCTGCCATGCCCTCCTCTAAGGGATCTTCCCAACCCAGGGATCGAACCTGCATTTCCTACACTGCAGACAGACTTTTTACCATCTAAGTGCAAAGCTATCCAGCATCGGGGACACCCTCCTTCCTAGTTCAGAACTCCTCTGGGCACCCACCCAGGAGCCTGCGCATTCCTCCGACCTCAGATTCCAGTTCTGCACCTCCATCTCAACTCCTGCCCCTCCTGAATGGAGGGCTCATAGCCCAAGGCTGCATAGAATGAGGAAGGAAACGGGGGTGTACCCCGATGCCTCCGTGTCCCTGTAAAAATGCCTGGATCTCACCTTCCCTTGCCCCATCGCTCTGGTTTGAGGAGTGAGTGCCCCTGTCCTTGAGCTGCTGAGAGACACCAAGTCTGGAGGAGGATTAAGAAAGATCCAGGGCTGGATGGAAAGAGACAGCAGGAGGAGAGCTGGGGTGAGGAGGAGAGAGAAGAGGTCGGCCGGGGGCTGAAGCTTGGAAGGATCTCTTGCTGCAAGAGAGAGGCAGGGTCTCCTCTGGTGGGTGGGGAAGGAGGGGGTCCCCATCCTCGGGGGCTCTGCTCTGTGGTAAGCGAGGGGATTTCTGACAGCAAAGTAAACTGTGGCGTGTGAGTTTACCCAGCTCCAATAAGCAGTGTTTGGAGTGTTTAATGTTCCCATCCCACCAAATCAGTTGACAGGCACTGAACTGCAGCCCGCCCCTGGCTGTCTTTTGGGAAGGTACAGGGTGGGGAGGTGAGGAGAGGGCTGTCAGCAAAGCCAGGGTCCCTGACACAACCCAGGAGGGGAGACTTGGGTGGGACCTAGGAGTCAAGCTATCACAGTCCTCAAGTTCCCCAGCAAGGAAGAAGAGGCTGAACTGCAAGTCACCCCTTCATCCCACCCCCTCCCTGCGTTTGGCCCAGCCCAGCCCGCACAGGCCACCTTCTACAGGGTCCGTTTGTTTTTCTCATTGTAGTCTCTGTATGAAATGCCCGCCTGTGGGCTACGGTGTCAAACAGCCATGCAGAGACAGGCAGAGGGCACTTGAACCGCAGAATAAATCAGGAAGACACCAGAGCTCAGAGCCCAAGAATAAAGTAAATTAACCCTGGCATGATGCCCAGGGACGATGTGCTGGTGGGTTTTGTGCTAAGTATGGATGAATGGGTGGAAATATTAGGGGAAAAGAGTTCTACTTTTCTTCAACCCAGGGAAGCTCCTGGGAAGTGAGTGGCTTCTGAAAGGCCCTTCGAATGAAACAGAGAAGGAAGTTCAGACAGAAGGGCATTTCTGGGAGTGAAATGAACAGAACACAGAGCAGGAGGGAAGAGAACCAGGTGGTGCCTCCGGAAAGTGAGTACACAAAAGGGCAGGGACAGGTTCGGGGAAGGAGGAGACGGGGAAGAAGCGAGTGAGCTGTGGGCACAGAGCCAGGTGCTGGCCCCAGCTCAACAGCAAAGGTTTTATCCTCTGCAGTCCTGGGCTGTCGCTGCTTCCTCCTCCTCACACACACAGGGAATTAGAGGTGACTGTGGACCTATAGGGGCTTCCCTGGTGGCTTAGACAGTGAAGAATCTGCCTGCAATGTAGAGACCCAGGTTCGATCCCTGGGCAAGGTAGATCTCTGGAGGAGGAAATGGCAACTCATTCCAGTGTTCTTGCCTGGAGCACTCCACAGACAGAGAGGCCTAGCAGGCTATAGTCCATGGGGCTGCAAAGAGTCAGACACACTGGACCTACAGAGCAAGGGGAGGTGGGCAGGTGATGGGGAAGAGGGATGGCACCACGGCACAGCCCAGGCTGAGGTCTAAGATGTGGGATGCCTATCGAGCTGCTGGGCATGGAGAAAGGCATGTGGCCATGTTGTTAGGGCAGGCACAGCAAGGTGTGGGAGCAGCCTGGACCTGTAAGGTTAGAGAGAAAAAAAGCAGATGGTGTTTCACTGCTTGGGACAAGGGGACTGGAGGGAGCTTGAGGACACAGGCCGGGGTAATGGTGTGTGTAGAGGTGTATCAGCATGACACAGCTGCCAAGATAACTGTGCACCAGCTGAGTCTAATTTAACTCAGACTCCTGAGTCACAACTCTTCCACCTCTGCAAAAGTGTTTTAAAATACCCCCCTAAAAGCAGAGAGGAGGAGTAGATTAGTAGCTTCCGATGGGCTCCCACAAGTCTCTGGGAAGCCAGCAGAGGACGGGGATAGGAAGAGGGTGGCATGGGAGGGACGATGCTCACAGCTGGGAGTGCCTGCATCCACTCCCCTTCTCAACCGTAGCAGCTCCACGTTGTCTGTGCATTTGTTTACATTTTTGTGCAAGATTTCCCTAAGAGAAAGTCTTATCATTGCAAGCCTGTATGAGTGTAGTTTGCAAACCACTAAGGTATAATTTCTCTTGGGAGTCCCTACCAGCCGCAAGAACTCTGGCTCCGTGAAGGAACATGCATGCAGTGAACACACAGGTGAGCTTTGAGGCACATTCCCCAGATTCAAATGTCCCATCTCACGGTCAGATTGTTCGTTTTCTTTTTTTTTATTCAGAAAAAATATAGTCGGCACAAGCACTGTAAGTCTCACGTCTTTTCATCCGGCTCAGGAGTGGGAGAAACAGCACCGATTTTTATCATTCCTCCAACCTGGACCCTTGGCAGACGTCACAAGTCAATAGCAACACTCTCAGAAAAATAACAATGACAGTCTTGGAATCGGTCTACACAGAGTGTTGCAGACACCCAACCTTCCCAATCAGGAAGAGTCAGTAGATGAGCTTAAATCTCCCTGCCTGCCCAGATTTTCTTGGTGTCTGACTCCAAGAAGCCTAAGCTAAAAGGACCACCACCATCACTGCCCAAACAAATGTCCTTTGTGGTCTCGAGGACCCGCAGGACAAGGTGCTGGCCCGTAATGCCAACAGGGGATGAGAGTTGGCCTTAATTTGGGAGGTAAGTGCTTCAAACTTGCCTGTGAGCCCCCTGGGCCCTGGAGCAAGAGGCCCACAGTGCAGGGGAAACACAGCCATTTTTCATACCTTGCACTTATTCAGGGCCAGGGACAGTTACCATATATGACTTTGAACTCTAGCTTTATATCTTCAGACTGCCCCCATCTGTTTATTCTCTACAGTTACTGCGGAGCTTAGGAAAAACTATAAAGGACTTTCAACTTGTTGGAAGGGGAAGTATAAAAAGAGGCTGCTGGACTTCCCTGATGGTCCAGTGGCTAAGACTCTGCTTCCAGGGCAGGGGGCATGGGTTCTATCCACATCAGGGAAATGAGTACACATGCCTCAAAGCTCAGCCAAAAAAAAAATTTTTCTTTTCTTTTTTTTTTTTTAAAGAGGGTGGGCAAGACAGACTGGTTTCCAAATCAAAAGTCATCCTGGGATACAGCAGTCTCCTATTGGGAGTGGGGGTGGAGAAAGCAATCTCTTCTTGCTTCCCTTTCCTTAGGGAGAAGGAAGAAGCAGCCTTGGAATGATATGGAAAGGGGGCACAGCAAATGAAACAAGACAAAAAAGTTGAAAACAAGGTGTTGAAGGGGGTTGAGTGATGGTTTTTGTCTTAAATCAGGCGAACTATCTTTTCTAAAGAAATCGGACCGCCGTTCTGCTGGGGTATAAACAGGTCGAAGGAGCTGCTCTGGCCCAGTGTGGCTCCCTCTCGGTTCTGCTCCTCCCCCGCCACCCTCCCTCTCTGGACTCAGAGCCTTGCAGTCATTGCCTGGGGTCACCAGCCTGTTGATTCCAGAGCAGTCGCTTTCACAGCCCCCTGGCGGGCTTTGCTCCTTGCTTCTGTCCAACGTCTGGCATCGTGTCTGGCACACAGGGGGCCCTTGGTAAGCATTTGTGGAGTAAACGGGTCCTCCACAACTATGCTGTCCATTGACAGTTTACACAGCACTTTCACAGGAGTTTTCTGGGCTGAAGGTTGACCTTCACCCCGCTTCCATGGGCCGTCTCAGCTGGGCCAGTCCCTCTGGAGTTGGGGGCAGGTTCCACTGAGCTTCAGCCCATGCCCATGTGAGCTCTGGCCTCTCCGTCTGAAAGGGGCTCCAGGTGCCAGGAACTCGAGGCTTCCTCTGAGAAGACACCTTCCTGCCCTGCCTTGTCCCTGAGCTGTGACCCAGCCTAGAGACCCTCCTTTCCTTGCCCTCACCACCTTTCCTCTGGGTGGAGAGCACTAACACTTGGGAGAGGCCGTGGGGAGACTCGGTCCAGCAGGAAGTAGACGGTGTCCTATGGGGCCTAGGGAGAGAAGGCCGTGTCATTTGTGGGGGCGAAGGGTGCCCACCTGGCTCAGGCCCCCTCTCTCGAGTTCCCTACCCCCGGCCCCGCCCAGTCTTCTGGAAAAAGATGCGTGTGTTCTCTCTAGGACCTTCAGGATCCTCTCCCTGTCCCTGGCACAGGCCTTCCAATCTGGGGACATGAGAACAGGCCAGGTTCCCCACGGGGAGGCGGGGGGCAGGGGGGGGGTGGAGCCAGAGCCAGGCCTCCGGGCCAGCCTGCCCTGGCCCCGGGGTTTAATAAACTCCAAGAGAGGTTTCCAAAGGCCACTTGATCTTCCCCATCAGGCAGCCCCCGTCTCCCTTTCAGGGCCGCGGGACTGGAAAGAAAAAAACTGCTCAATGAACAAGGCGGCCAGAGAAAGCTGAGCTGCAGGGCACCTTCTATGAATTTCTGATGAGCACACGGTCCTGACTCCTGGGTCCCAGCCCAGTGCAGTCAGGGATGTTAGTTTAAGTCATTTCGCACGGTTCACTGGCTCTCTGAGAGCCGCTTGTCTCCAGCCTGGCCCTCTCTAACAAGCTCTTTTTACTCAGGGCTTCTCTGAGCAGAGACCTCAAACAATAGCAGCTTTCAAGGGGCCGGCCCCTCCTGCGGTGGCTTCCCTCTCTGGCCCCTCGGCCCGGCTCCGCCCTGCTCCCTGGCCTCTCTGCCCTGCCCACCTGAACGCCCCACCCAGCCCAGGGCCTGAGACAAGGTAAAGATTTGGGGAAAATGTGCCCCTTCCTCCCTCCCTCCGCCCCTCTTCCCTCCTCCCTCCTCTCCCTCCTCCCTCCTCTCCCTCCTCCCTCCTCTCCCTCCTCCCTCCGCTCCCTCCTCCTCCTCCACTGTCCTCCCCCTTCCTCCCCATGAGTGGGCACACATTAAGTAACTACGCTCTCAGAGCAGGCCGCCTTGTCCCTAGAATACTTCTGTGGCTGACATCCCCTGGGGTTGTGCAGCAAAGAGGTCAAGGACATCTCACCTAACACTCTGGGCCTGTTGGGCCCCCTCAGACCTCTTGAAACTTGGAACAAGCCCCTCCTCGCTCTGCTCTGAGCAGCAGCGTTCTGCAGGGGTGTGGGTCCAGGCAGGTCCCTCTTTCCCCATGGCAGTGGGCGTGTCTCCACCTGGCAGGTGCTCTCTGTGTCCCCTGTTCCAGCTGCGACCTTGGTCGCCGAGGACAGGAGTCAGCTTCCTGTCCTCCCCACCCCTGGTCTCCTTGCTGGGTAACGAGTCTTCAGAGTAAACTCATGTGGAAGAAGAGACGCTTATCAACAGACACTTAGATTAAACCTCCAGCCAAAATAAACAAAGTTCCTATCAAGACAAGTCACTATTTTGGCTTAATGAGAGCATCGCCTTAACGTGTGAGTCCTTTGTTGGTGACCCTTGCCCTGGGGACTCTGGATGGTGACCTTTGACCTGGGGACTCTGGAATGCTTTGGACATTCCCTCTGGGAGAGGTTCTCCCCACTCCTGAGGCACCTGTCAGCAATTAAAGGTCTCCTCCCCAGAGGCCTGAGCACCGCCTTTGGGGTCCAGGGTCACTTCTGTTTCAAGAGTCCCAAGCAGGGGGGCTGTGTGTGTCTCCCACAGCTTCCCTCCCATACAATCCCCACCTCTCCCTGCTTCACGCCCGTCATGTCTCTACCCCAACCTCAGCGACCCAGTTACTTCCGGAAGTGAAGTTTGACCTGAAGGAATGCGGCAAGCTGAAGGACTGGTGATCTGGGGCCACGGACCCCAGCTCTGCCTCAGGCCCAGTCTGGCCCTATGACTACGGCCAGGCTCCTCGTTCTTTACCATAACCTCCTTATGACACTGTTGGGCTGGGTCAGTGTTTCCTGGAGATTAATCCCCAAACATCCAGGCTCAGACTCCTCCAGATGACCCAGAGTTTAAACGTAGGCTCCAAGTCCCGACCCAGATCCACAGGGAAGCAAGGTTTCTGGGGGCGAGTTCCTGCCTACATTTTATATACCCTCTAGGTGTGTCTTGGGCCCCCTAAAGGTAGACAACCACCGTCCTGGTCTGTTCCAAACTACAGCTTCCACTGAGCATCCACCTATCTGCTCTGTCTGAACTTGCTCAAGCTGTTTGGGGCGGATTTTCCAAGAACTGCACAACCTTTGCACAAGCTCCTTGCAAGGCCGTGGGAGGGGCCCTAGCAACTCTGTGTTCTTACCTGTGAATTCTTTTACTTAAAGAGAGCCTAACCGTCACATGATAAAATCTCAAGTTCCAGAAAACCTGGCCTGGCCCCTGATTGACCTGGTTGATTGGTGACTGTTTATTATAAGGTTTTAAGCCTTGGTCCACACCCCCTCTGATGCTAGGCTGTGTCCAGTTTCTCTTACAGCTCCTTTTCCTCATACAGTCTAGGATCTCTTGCCCAGTGAAAGCTATAATGTCACCTCTGACAACCACTGAGGTAAGCCCAAAGGTCAAATTCCAATGGCTGCCCTCCCTGTCATGGCCAGGGGTAGAAATGATCCCAGAAACGAAGAGGCATGTCCCAGGCTGGTTGATGCCTCCACACCCACACACTCTCTATTTGTTGTTTTGTGTTTTTTAATATTTAGTTCTGATTATTTACTTATTTGGCTGTGCTGGGTCTTGGCTGAGACACCCAGGACCTTCGATCTTCATGCAGAGTCTTTTCAGTTGCAGCATGTGAATGCTTGGTTGCTGCATGTGGGATCTAGTTCCCTGACCAGGAACTGAACCTTGGCCTCCTGCATTGGGAGCAAGGCATCTTAGCCACGGGACCACCATGAACGTCTCCTCTATTTGTTAAAAAGAGCTTCATTCCCACATATTACCACAAGGGAACTTTGAAGGGGCCAGGTGGAGAAAGGCAGACCCAGGTTTTAAGCTTATCAGCCGTTCTTCACATTAGATCAGACTTGGGTTCAAATCTTTACTTGGTCTTTATCAGCTGAATGGTATTGAAACCTGAGACATGTCTGTCATGAGGAGCTAATACCCCTGCACCTCCAGGACTGTGGGGAGGGTGGCTGAGACTGGAAATAAAGGCCTTTCAGAGCCCGTAAGTACTAACCAGTTGTAAGATGTCACCAATCAGGCAATATTGAGGCAAAGGGGCCTTGACGCAACCTGCGGTTCAAGAGTTTGAGATACTTAATGTCATTGTGTATA
Source organism: Neotragus moschatus (assembly GCA_006410615.1). NCBI lineage: Eukaryota > Metazoa > Chordata > Mammalia > Artiodactyla > Bovidae > Neotragus > Neotragus moschatus. The sequence goes on from SJYA01003263.1 coordinate 282,982, forward strand.
TGTGTCTGCTTCATCGCTTAGTTATGTCTGAGTCTTTTCAACCCTGTGGACTGCAGCCCATCAGGCTCCTCTGCCCATGGAATTTCCCAGGAAGAGTACTGGAGTGGTTGCCATTCCCTTCTTCAGGAGCTCTTCCCGACCCAGACGCAGGATCAAACCCACATCTGCTGCATTGGCAGGCGTGTTCTTTACCACAGAGCCACATGGGAAGCCCCATTTAATGTCGTTGTTGAACCCAAATCCTTTCGGGGCAGCTGTGTTGCAGGAGGGACCAAGGCCCCTGCAAGGTGAGCTCTCAGGGGTAAGAGTCCTGTCCAGCATCGCCCACCACCCCTCACTGTGCTGAGCTGTGCTCAGTCGCTCAGTCGTGTCCGAGTCTGTGACCCCATGCACTGCAACCCACCAGGCTCCTCTGTCCATGGGATTCTCCAGGCAAGAATACCGGAGTGGGTTGCCATGCCCTCCTCCAGGGGGTCTTCCTAACCCAGCGATCAAATCCAGGTCTCCCGCACTGCAGGTGGTTCCTTTACCAGCTAAGCTACCAAGAAAGCCCACCACCCCTCACCGCTGGCACTAAACGGACACCCTGTCATGCACTGCTTGCTTCCCCTTGGCCTGGGCCAAGGAGCTGGGCAAGGAAGCAGAGGAGGGGGAGCAGGATGTGGGTGGAGGGCCTCCCCTCCCCCTCAGCCCCGTGCAGCCCTTGGCAAAGCAGGGGAAGAAGGAGGAAGAGGAGGAGGAAGCCACATCTGGTTTGAGTGAGGTTCCCAGCAGGGAGAGCAGGGCCTCAGGACACCAGCAGAGGGGCCCGGTGCTGGGGAGGAAGAGAAGCAAGGGGGCTGGCATGGGCCCCAGCAACTGTGGGAGAAGAGAGGGAAAGTGGCTGGGACTCGGGGGAAGCAAATAAACAGAGTGGTTGAGACAATAATAATAAAGAGAAGAGTCACTGAAGTAAAGAATGGAGATGGTGTCACACCCAAGACAAACGGAAAATAAACAGCCAGCAGATCTACGCTACAGATGTTTGGCGCTGAGGCACGACAGATTTAAGATGCGTGGAAGATGCCTCGGCTGACCAGGGCTCCACCAGCAGCAGCTGGAGAGCAGGTGGACAGGAGCCCTAGCCAAAGGCCTTCGTGGCTGGAGGGGCGCCAACTTGAGGCCAGCACACCCTCCTCCAGTCTTAGACAAGCCTGCCCCTCGCTGAGCCCAGCACGGCATCTACACGTACCAAGTGGGAGAAGTGGAAGAGGGTTGCCATCCTTCCTGGGCCAGGTGAGTCCCTGGGCAGGGGCAGCCTCCAGTTCCCCAGGACAGTTTCTTCCCTTCGAAAGGGACTGAGAGCCCCCAGTACTCAGATGGAGTGACTTCTCCAAGTCACTCTTCAAGGAAGCAGAGACTGCCTTTCTACGGGCTATCGCCAGCTTGCCACATACTCATTTTAATGACCTTGGGGGCTCAGCATTTTCCTTTCCTAGCATCTCAGGCTTCTGAGCTAACCTTTGACCTGCTCCAGTGTGGGGGCTGGGGGCTCGGTGTGTGGGGGATTCACTCCCTCATTTACTCAACAGTCCCTTTTGTGTGCTTGGCTCCACAGGAGGCTCCTTGAGGGTTATAGAGATGGACCAGAAGCCATCCTTCCTCTAAAAGGATTTACAGTCCAGGGATAGAGAAAGTTATTTTCTGAGTGTCCATTACCATAATAAACACTCTGCCAGGTGCTTTCAAGTGGTCCACCTTGTTCATTCGTTGCAGTAACCGTGTTAGGTAGATATGATTCCTTCATTATTCACACAGAGATTTGGGACTTTTTCTACAGCCACAAAGCCAGGAAAGGGACCAGACCAGGTTCCTCTGGTCCCAAAGCCCAGTGCTCTTTCCCTGACACCGTAAACGGCCATAAGGTGAAGAGGAATTCAGCAACAGCCAGATAAAATCGCACGCTCTCAAAAATACAGGAAAGAAGTCTCCTGTCTCACACCCACCTCTGCTCTCTGCCCCCTTAATTGGAACCAAACCTCATCTTTCGGGTCTGTGCAGCAGCAGGGAGGAGCCAGCCCAGCCCAGCCCCAGCCAGGGCCAAGAGCCTGCAGGTGTCTGAAGAATGCTAATGCCACGAATTGGGGGAGGGGCCCCACCAGGCTCTTCTCTGGCATTTGCTTCTCATTAAGCCCTCCCCCCTTTCCTCTCAGGACCCTCCCTCCCCCTCCAGCAACATGCAGCTTCCTTGAGCCAATTACCACGGCCAGGTTGTTCTTTTCCTCCAAAGCCACTGGCCCTGCTAACCAGGCACAGATGCAGCGGGGCAAGCCCCTGCTGTCCACGTCAGAGCAGGGCCTTTCTTTGCCCCAAAGGACCCCAAGTAGACAGAAGGAAGGTTGGACAGTCCAACTTCAACTCAGCCCCCAAAGGAGAGGGAGGCCTTGAAGGGCAATATGGTTACAAGTGGTCTCAGAAAGGGACCTTCCCAGGGCTGTGGAATCATGGTGGATCTCAGCGACAGAGCAGGGTACCTGAACAGGGAGGTCAAATATGGGATTTCGACTTTCCTTGTGGCTCAGTGATTAAGAACCCGCCTGCCAGTACAGGGGACAGGCGTTCGATCCCTGATGCAGAAAGATTCCACATGCCATGGAGCAGCTAAGCCCGTGGGCCACAACTGCTGAGGCCTGCGAGCCTAGAGCCCGTGCTCCGCAACAACAGAAGCCACCGCAAGGAGAAGCCTGCAAGCTGCAACGAAGAATAGCCCTGCTTGCCACAACTAGAGAAAAGCCCACAGGCAGCAAAGACCCAGCATAATCATAAATAAACAGATTAAAAAGAAAAAGAGAGGCTTGAGGGAGGATACAGAGCAGGGGTGGGTCCCTTGAAACTTTTGGTTAACAGACAAGTATCCAGGGTCTAGGTAACCTAATTCAAAACAAATAGTTAAAACCTGTTCAGAAACTAGTCCCGCAGGCTGGAATCTCCTATTTTCCTTCTATTTCTTGCTGCTGCTACTGCTGCTAAGTCGCTTCAGTCGTGTGTGACCCCATAGACGGCAGCCCACCCGGCTCTCCCACCCCTGGGATTCTCCAGGCAAGAATACTGGAGTGGGTTGCCATTTCCTTCTCCTATGCAAGAAAGTGAAAAGTGAAAGTGAAGTCGTGTCCGACTCCTAGCGATCCCATGGACTGCAGCCCACCAGGCTCCTCCATCCGTGGGACCTTCCCGGCAAGAGTACTTCACCATACTCTCTGTCTCTGGAAATTCTACTCAGGCTTAAGCCTCAGTGACCCACGAATTTCCCAGACTTTCCTGGGCAAAATGATACACTGGTTGTGTTTCTTTGAATCTAGTGTCACCATAATATATCTGAATACAGATTTATTTATGCGTGTCCTCCTCAGAACTCCCAAAGTCTCTTTAGCCTGAGGATGAATGTCTTCCGTCAGTTCTGGAAAATGAAATACTGCTGTTTCCCCCTTCTCCCCAGTCTTCTCCTTCTGCGCCTCCCTGTAGAGTAGCTTAGATCCCCTTGTTCTCCCCTCCATGCCTCTTAGGCTCTCTTTCCTTATCTTTCTGTGCTGCATCTGCGGGAATTTCCATTGATCTTTCCGTTCACTAAATCTCTGTTCCGCCTTGTCTATCCTGCTGTTTGACACATCCACTGAGTTATGTCAATGACTGTTCTTTTTCACTTCTAGAAAGTTCCGTTTGGTTCTCTTTGTAAATTTCTGTTCTCTTTCAAAATATCCTATCCTTTATTTATGGTTTGCATTGCTTTTTCACCTTTTAAGTCATTTTAAACATGGTTACTTTAAGGTCTCTTTCAGATTGCTATATTATTTTATGTTATCAGGAGGTTGAACTAGTTTGTTATGTTCCTCATGTGGTTTGGAATTTCTTTTTATTGTTAGTGCAGCTTCAAAGAGGATTCTATTTTGTTGTGAGAATGCTGTTTCTCTGGGGCACATTCTTCTAGGATAGTCTTGTCCTTCTTCCTCTTGATACCCCATGAGTTTTACTGGTCTGGAATCTATTTTTAATTAATTTCTCAGCTTGGGAATTCCAACAGTGGAAATTCAGACACTGTAGTCATCTGAGCTGCTGCTTCTTCTCACCGGAGACTATTTTCTATTCAGAGCCCCAGGATGCAAAAGCTTAATTGTCACTACCCTAAGGCCCTGAGTGATATGTTTCTTGTCTTGATTTCTCTGGGAACTCATCCCTCCCAGGGTCCCAGCTTTCTCAGAGGTCTCTATTTAGCTATCTGCCTCTTATGAACGAGAGATTCTGTCATCTACCCCCTTGTTGGCTTCAAAACCAAAGTCCCTAACACCTCAGATTGCATTTGATCTAGTAACTCCCTAGGCACCATTGTCTTGACTCAATTGGTGGAACTTACCCCTCAGACTTCAAGCTCTGTGTTTACCTACTGGTAACTTTTTTATTGTGCTTTGCATTCTAGGTCATGAATTTTTGCAAACAGACCAAGTACTTCTTGAAAAGCCTGCCTGCTTCATCTCTGTCCCTCCTGTAGTGCCTAGCACAGTGTTCTGTCCCAGCCTCCTTATTTATCCACAGAAGCAGACAAAACTCTTAGGTACCCACACATGACCCCCTTCCATCTATGCAAAATCCCATAAGCCGGGGGCATGCAGGGTGATCACAGGAGGAGGAACGCAGATGCAAGCACTGGCCCTTGCTTGCTTCTTCCCAGGACACTTCATCGTTCTCTTCCAGGCCACGGGTTCTTTCATANTTCTTGAAAAGCCTGCCTGCTTCATCTCTGTCCCTCCTGTAGTGCCTAGCACAGTGTTCTGTCCCAGCCTCCTTATTTATCCACAGAAGCAGACAAAACTCTTAGGTACCCACACATGACCCCCTTCCATCTATGCAAAATCCCATAAGCCGGGGGCATGCAGGGTGATCACAGGAGGAGGAACGCAGATGCAAGCACTGGCCCTTGCTTGCTTCTTCCCAGGACACTTCATCGTTCTCTTCCAGGCCACGGGTTCTTTCATAGGAGGCCATGCAAGTAGCCATTTGGATCAAGAGTTAGACCTCATTCTAGTCTGATCTCAGGCACTTCTGAGCCCAGCAGACTTGGAAAAGTCACTGCACTTTTCTGAGGTGTTAGATTCTGCATCTGCAAAACAGAGGCAGGGGAGTAGCCTGGGTGATCTCCAAGACCTTTGTCAGGTCCTTTGAAGCCTTTGAAGCTGCAAGGTAAGAACTTAAGCTAGAGGAAACAGCCAGGCTCTCACTCAAGTGTCCCACGGATATTCCCCATCCCAAATCACCCCTCGGAGTGGCCTCTCTTTCCTCCAACACTTAAACCTCTGCCCCCTCTCCAGCCTCCTTGCACTGTACCCTGCTGTTCCTCGAGTCCACTGCCTGGGAGGCCTTGGTCCCATGTCTGTGTCTTAGGAAATTGGGGGGTGGAGTGGAGGCTGGACTGGAAGTTAGCATTGCCGCCAGCAGTGGGGATGAGCCCCATGGGGGGTGGGGGGAATGCAGATGACAGGGTGACCTACCAGTTCCTGGGTCTGCAGGAGCCCCATCTGCCCCCAGTGTTAGGGGTTTCCTGAGCCTTGGGCTCAGGACCTGCATCTTAATGAGCCTCTTGAGCCCGTGCAGAAACAATGAGCCAAATCCAGCTGGAAGCTGCCCTCCGACCCTCCTAATGACTTGTTTACTGTCAGAGCAGCAGTGCGTCATATAAGGGAATTTCAAAGTGTCACTAATTGGCAGAGGGCCAGTAAATAGCACCATATAAATCTGAAGCTGCTTCCACTGGGGCCGAGGACTGTGGCGCAGATACCGAAGATGCAGGAGGAAGAAGGGTCCCGCCAGGGCAGGACTGGGTGCAGGCTGTAGCGCCTTGGCAGCTGCAGCTGCCCCAGGATCCTGCTGCCCAGGGAGACTGGAGCGCTTGCTCTGTGACGGGAGAAAGGAGAGGAAAAGTCCTCCAATGGTCCTGTGCCCTTACTGACATTATTTGCATGTCCACAACCCCACGATGCCTGGCTTCCTACTGTGCTGTGGGAAAAGATGCCTTCTTTCTGAGAACAGGACAGAAGCTCTCCCTTGAGGCAGGATTGATGGAGTCTGTAAAACCCTGGATCCATTACCCAGGAATGTTCTACTTACAGAATACCCTCGACAAGACCCGTACTGCAGGGCCTCTTAGGGACAGAGCTGGCAGGACCAGGAAGGAAAGACAAACAGGGTAAAAAGAGCTTCTTCCCACTCAGGGCAACCCACGAGTGCTCCTGGGACAGGACCAGGTGGCCAGCCAGAGATGGGAGACCATGGGTGTTCCTTCTACGCCCACCCTGCTCCTCTCACACTCTCTGCTCTGCAGATTCGAGCTGAGGGCTGATGTGGAGAAGCAGCAGCAAGAGGGAGGGAGAAACGGGGCTTCCCTGGTGGCCCAGTGGTGAAGAATCTGCCTTCCAACGCAAGCGATCCAGGTTCTAAAGAAATACTAAAAAGAAAAAGAGAGAACGAGAAAAGGAGAAAGGAAGGGAGGCATAAAGTGGGAAATGAAAGACAGGAGGTCTGCATGTGGACACTCTGGCAAGGCCGCCTCCAAGCACGGCCCTGAGGCTGTCAGCGGGCCACAGTCAGGAAGCTCTGCCCTGAGGTCCTTCTGGGGAGCAGGGGGTGTGGGGGATGGGGCAGAGGGCTGAGTCCTTGGGGTAACTACTCCGTGTTTGGGGGCGATAGGCCCTAAAGCTGGGCCCAGCCTAACACCAGCTAAGTCTACGACCCGTGACATCAAGGAGCCGTGTGGGAAGTGGACGGAAGACATTTGTACGCTGTAGAGCTGACGTCAGGTTTGAGGGCCAGCACTGCCCACGTGTAATCAGGGCACAGCTGAGTCTTCTGGCACAACCCAGCTGATTCCTCCCAGGTGGCTCCATTATTCCAATCCCCATTTTACAGCTGGAAAACTGAGGTCCAAAGACACAGGGCACATCAGGGCCTGTCTAGGAGGTGCTGAGGGCTAAGAGCCACTCACGCTTTCTCAAGCATTGATGGAGAACTTAACGATGCTCTGGACCCTGAGCTGGGAACCCTAGAACTAGTCTGAGCTGGGGTCTTTGTCCTCAGGGGAATTCTAAGTCAGTAGTGGGTGTAGCACTTCCACTGTATATTCATAAGGGATTTCATTGAAGTCATACCTGAATGGTCTAACTGTTTTCCCTGTTTTCTTCAATTTCAGGCTGAATTTGGTAATAAGGAGTTCATGATCTGAGCCACAGTCAGCTCCTGGTCTTGTTTTTGTTGACTGTATAAAGCTTCTCCATCTTTTGCTGTAGAGTATATAATCAATCTGATTTCGGTGTTGACCATCTGGTGATGTCCATGTGTAGAGTNGAAAATGAAGATCATGGCATCCGGTCCCATCACTCCATGGGAAATAGATGGGGAAACAGTGTCAGACTTTATCTTTTGGGGCTCCAAAATCACTGCAGATGGTGACTGCAGCCATGAAATTAAAAGACGTTTACTCTTGGAAGAAAAGTTATGACCCACCTAGATAGCATATTCAAAACCAGAGACATTACTTTGCTAACTAAGGTCCGTCTAATCAAGGCTATGGTTCTTCCAGTGGTCATGTATGGATGTGAGAGTTGGACTGTGAAGAAGGCTGAGCACCAAAGAACTGATGCTTTTGAACTGTGTTGTTGGAGAAGACTCTTGAGAGTCCCTTGGACTGCAAGGAGATCCAACCAGTCCATTCTGAAGTAGATCAGCCCTGAGATATCTTTGGAAGGAATGATGCTGAAGCTGAAACTCCAGTCCTTTGGCCACCTCATGCAAAGAGTTGACTCATTGGAAAAGGCTTTGATGCAGGAGGAGAAGGGGACGACCGAGGACGAGATGACTGGATGGCATCACTGACTCGATGGACACGACTCTGAGGAACTCCGGGAGTTTGTGATGGACAGGGAGGCCTGGCGTGCTGCGATTCATGGGGTCGCAAAGAGTCGGACACGACTGAGCGACTGAACTGAAATGAACTGAGTGGGTGTAGCATCCAAACAACTAGAGATAAGGTAACACAGGCTGGAGGAAAAAGCTAGATTAGAGAAATGAGCAAAGACATATGTGGAAGGAGAGGGAGGTGAATTCTGGTTTGGTGGGAAGAGATAGGACTTCACAGAGAGGTGGAATTCGAGCTAAACCTTGAAGAAAAGACGTGGATGCATGCATGCTCAGTCGCTAAGTTGTGTACATCTCTTGCTACCCCGTGGACTGTATATATGTAAACACATACATGCAGTTGGCTACTACTCAACCATACAGGGCTTACCTCGTAGCTCAGTCGGTAAAGAATCCCCCTGCAATGCAGGAGACCTGGGTTCAATTCCTGGATTAGGAAGATCCGCTGGAAAAGGAAATGGCCACCTGCTTCAGGATTCCTCCCTGGAGAATCCCATGGACAGAGGAGCCTGAAAGGCTACGATGGGGTCACAAGAGTCGGAAAATGACTTAACAACTAAACCACCACACCACTCAGCCATACAAAAAGCATGAAATAATGCCATTTGTAGCAATATGGATGCAACCAGAGATTTTCTTACTAGGTGAAGTAAGTCAGAAAGACAAATGCCATACAGTATCACTTATATGTGGAATCTAAAATATGGCACAAATGAATGTATCTATGATTCAGAAACATAATCAGGGTCATAGAGAACAGACTTGTGATTGCCAAGGGGTATGGAGGGTGAGGGAGGGTTGGATTGGGAGTTTGGGACTAGCAGATACAAACTATTATATATAGGATGGATAAACAACAAGGTCCCCCTGTTTAGCACAGGGAATTATATTCAATATCCTGTGATAAACCATAATGTAGAAGAATATGAAAGAAAAATAAATAAATATATATATATATATAAACTGAGTCACATTTCTGTGCAGCAGAAATTAACACAAAATTATAATTCAATTATACTTCAATTAAAAAAAACAAAAGCTCAAGGATTGTGTGTCCCCTTGTATGTTTCTAATATTTAATTTTTAAATGTTATGCATTTTTTTAAAAGTCAGTTTTGTATAATGTAGACACAGAAAAAGAGTCAAAAAGACCTATGATGGAGTGTATTCCTCCCACCCCTGCATGTGGCCATTGCATTCCTTTTCCTGTTCCCAATATTGACAGGGCCTTGTGGATCCTTTCTACCTGCAAGTCTTCTTTAGAAAAAAAAAAAAAAAACACCTTTCCCTGCTGAAACAAACTTTCTAGGCCGTTTTGGGGCTTTCTGCATGGGGGCAAGTGGGAAACATACATAATCCCGTGTCCTGACCCAGAAGAGGACACATCTGCTGAGACTCTACGTACAAATGCACATTGCTTGTCCTCAGGATGATAGCAGCTGATAACATATGTGTTACGGGCATTCTCTCTTGTCAAAGCTCAGTATTATTTCCACACACTCATTTTCCAGACGTGGAAACTGAGGCTCAGGGCAGTTCAGAGAAGTTCCCCTGTCAAGCAGCTAGCAGACAATAGCAACAGGATTTGCACCCAAGCCTGTCCGATTCCACTTCTTTAGTTCTTAACCACTACAGAACCGATTCAAGAGGAAGTGGAAAGCACTTGGGATTTTGCAGACTGAAATTCAGGGGTGGAGGGAGTTGGTGTACAGAGACGAGCCTAAAATTCAGTCTCAGAAGTCCAGGGGGAAATCTGCCTATAAAGCACAGAAAAAAATTCGTGAAATTTCTCTTGCCCAGTTCGAGTTTTGCACTGAATTTTAGGAAGGGAGAGAGCTGTATGCAGGCCCACAGATACCTTCTGGGTGACCTAAGTTGACAGTGGGCAAGTGCCACCAGGAATGGAGTTTCTTCACAAAGACCAGGCCGGCTTTGAGGGAGAAGGTATTACAGACCTGTCTTTGGCATCTGACCCATCAGCCGCTGCCTCCTTGGGGCCCTGAGAAAACCTAGGCAGTCCCGCCACATCCACAGCCCCTTTGTGTTAATGACCACAGCGGAGAAACGCCCTAGTCACACTGAGGACACAAGGCAAAGTTTCCAGGGCCTCTGAGGGGCCCCTGTGCAGACAGGCTTCCAGGAGGAGCGCAGGCCATCATGCCAGACAGAAATGATTGTGCTAATAAGGCGAGAGGTGGCCTTCAAGAGCCCCGCCTGGGCCCCAAGCCTCCAGTTAATGAGACTTCACGGGGAGAAAGAGCCTCTAGGGTGAGGGGGTGGGGCCCAAGGGGCCACCGAACAGCTGGAAGCCAGCCACGGCTGAGGCTGTTTATTAGGACACAAAGAAAAGACTTTGCTCCCTGCGTGGAGGTCAAAATCAAGGTATCCCAGGGAAATGGCAGGGGAATTTATGAAGTGAGGAGGCAGCCGCTGTGACAGCTGTCTGCTGGTCCTGCCCCAGCCATATTGCCTCGACCCTGAGCTGCCCTGGAGAATGTTCACCTCAGTGAAGCAAGATTCTCATCACCAAGTGGGGCCAATCCCTTGGATTCCAGGCCCCCGAAAGGGTTTCTGGGAGATGATGCTCAGGTGATGGTGTGGGTGCAAAGCAGGTTGGAAAGGGGAAAAGGTAGCGACAGCCACTTCTAGGTGCCCGCAAAGGTCCACTGACTTCCTGACCCCCTCTCACTCAGACACATGACTATCCCCGGGGCTGGATGCGCCCCTCAACTACGGCACAGCAGCCGACCTCTGAGGACAGGGCAACTGGGTCTCGGTTTTGCAACCACGAAGCAGAAATTGACAGGGCTGCCCCCCTAATTCCCATCCCGCAATTCTCGGGCATCTGAGGAGGGAGGCTTGTGGGGCCTGTACAGGGGAGAGTGGACCCTCAGGGACTGGGCAAGAGGGAATCCGACGCTGCACTTTGGGGCGCTGGAGAAACAGGTGGGAGGAGAGACCTGATTTACGTCCAAGAGTGTCAGTTTAGACGCCTCAGATCTATAAGTGGTCAGGTTTCCATGGAAACCAGATTCCCTCTTTTTAAAAAATAAAAGGAGAGAGAGAGTGTGTGTGTGTGTGTGTGTGTGTTCGGCTTTGGGCTGCCTTTGGACTCCATCCTTCCCCAACATGGGCACCCTGGAACCCACATAAAATACAGGCATGTTAGTCCCTTAGGAAGCCTAGCAACACAAAAGGGATCCTCGCTGGGCACATTCCCCCGACAAGCATTTACTCCCCCCACCAAGTGGGACCTGTCCTTTCTCTCTCCCCCTAGGCACCCACCGCTAGAGCGCTAGAGCCCCCTTCAGATGAACCAGATTTCTCTGCATTCACTCGTCTCTCATTCCAAGTATCGACTCACACATCGGTGGCACACGTGACAGTCCTTGTCCCTTCGAGGGAAAGCCATAAGTTATGATGGCAACTTCACGGGAAGCTTGACTCTGATTCGAGTGCTCGGGCTCCAAACAGCCCCTGCCCCCCACCCCATGGACACTTCAGCTGCCAGAGTCCCTCCGCCCTCAGCCTGACCTTGCTCGGTGAAGCCTGGGCCCCAACCCCCAGCAGGGCAGCTAGAGCTGCTGCCAGGGCCCATCCATCAGGCCCAGCACCTCCCACCCCCAGCCCCCCCACACCGGGCCTGTGAACATCAGCGCTTCCATCAGAGGGCCCACGGGAGGGACTCCTGTGGTCTATCTGCCGCCAGTACCCACTAGCTCCTTCCGGGTGACAGCTACTGGGCAGAGGAATGGGATGGCCCCTCCCCTCCCATCCTCCTCTTTCAGAGGCTGCCAGCCCCCTCCCACCTGGTGATCTGCTGGGACCTAGGAGACCAAAGCTTCCAGTCAAAGATAAAAAATGCCTGGCTATTGATTAAAACACAATAAAGGGCCAATTTGCATGTTATTTGCATAACCAACTAATGTCAAAATGGACGGAACGCCTTTCTCAGCACCCCATCTCCAATCTTTCCTCCTCAGGGCTGCCTGCGCCTTCTCCCTTGCTCTGCAGAGTGGGCTCCGTCCAGCATCAAACTCCTTATGCTTCCCCCGCCCTCAGGGTAAGGAGGTGTATCCCCGTGGATGACAGGGGTCCTGAGTGCCTGCGCCCCTCCTCTGGCACATTTCACAGCACCTGATTCCTAAGGAAAGCCCTCTCCTAGCTTGCTGGCCTCTCCCCCAGCCTCCCGCCCTTGAGACCTGCTCTGTTTGTGCAGAAGCCCAGAGCACGTCATGAGAGGCTGATGTGTGTGCAGCTGGGCTGTGTTTGGGCTCCGGCGCGAGTGCGAGGAGGGCGGCAAGGCAGGTCAGAGAGTGCAGAAGGGCAAGGGGGCAGCAGGGTGCTCAGGACCCAGCAGTCACAGCTCACACACGGTATTTCTCCCCACAGTGTTCTCTGCTCCAAGCCTGTGGGCCCCCAAGTCAGAGGCTTCCGGGGCTGTAAGGAGCTTTAGTTTATATACAAACAGCTGCATTTTCCTACTACTGTTTATTGCAAGGGGAGCCAGGCCGAGCGTCCTCCCAGCTGCACTTGGCCTCTGTCGTGGGTCTGGAGCTCGCTTGGCTGATCTGGGAAAGCAAGGACAGCACAATCCGTGAATGGGGAGCATCCCAAGGCGGGGGTGGAGGGGAAGTCCTGGGCCTGTTACCTGCTCTCCTCCTGTTTCTCCATCTTCCTGGAACTTGGCTTGCCTCCAACACCCCTCACCCCTCTCCCTGATGAGCACACAGATAGAGGGACAAAAGAGTTGAAGAATGGAGGCAGCTGCTGTCACCTCCATTTGAGGTCAGGTGTCCTTTCTACGTTACAGGGTCACCAAGGCCACTACAAATGCCCTGTGCCCTGGGGCTGCTGTAAGCCTCCCTTGCGAGGCACGAATAAAGCTCACAGCCCTGGAATCCAGGCCAGGGGGTCACCCTGCTGCCACCAGGCCCGAGGGAGGCAGGAGAAGGGAGGGGCCCCTTCCCAAAGCAGGGCCAGCCTTGCCTCATGTGATCTCTGGGTTCCCTGCAGCCAAGGGGCGTGGGGCCACCCCCTGAAGACCAGAGGACGGTGACCTTCCCCCACCCTAGCTGTAGCATAGCCCCCCTTTGGAGACGTGGCCATGGAGCTTCTAGTGGAAGCATTCCCCTGGGGGCTTCGTGGCTCAGTGGTTAGTGCTGGGACCAGGAGGCACACCCCAGGCTCTCTGGGTGAGTGAGAAGTTACTCAGCATCTCCCTGCCTCAGTTTCCGTCTTAAAGTCTAGTGAGGCCCCTTTACCATGACTGTAGCAGGACTAAGGGAGTCACTTGTCTGGGCCAGTTGCAGTGGGCCTGGCACACAGTGGGTGCTCAGTGATGGGCTGCTGGGATCTCAGCACAGGCCAGGGCGGGGGGTGGGGTGGGGGCAATGCAGAGGAGGGCAGCCGGATCTGATACAGACATCACCACTTCCATCTTCACACCGCTGAAGACTAGAGTCACCGGCAGCAGCTTCATGTCTCTCTTCCCAATCTTTTTCAGAGAGGAAGGTAATAGAACCCAATTTCCTCATCTATAGACTGATTTGAAAGTCCCTACTCCTCCTCCTGCTTCTCCATCTGGTGTAAGGGGAAGGGCAGGCTTTGGAGCAGACAAAGCTGGGTGAGATCCCAGTTCTGCCTGGAACTGGTAGGTGGTCTTAAGGGAGTGACTCGTGACCTAACTATTGTCCAGCTCTGAGGTCTCGTCCAGCAGTACGGGTCTTAGCAGGCCAGCCCCTGCAGGTGGCTGCACCTGATGCCCACAGAGCCGTGGAGTGCCACCCGGGGCCAGTGCCCCAGCCTCTCCATCAGGGGCCTCTCTTGAAACTGCTCAGGTAATAAACAATAACATTCACAGGGACCTCAGGTGGTGAACAGGCCACACCTCGAGAAGGCTGGAACCCAGTTAAGTCCCCACTTCCAGCCAGACTCTCCCAAACGTGGCAAGACTGACAAAATTCAGGCTCCACTGTGAGGACAGTGGCATGAAGAATGACTCATCCTGTGCCTTCCAAGGAGAGAGAGGGACTGATCCGTGGCATGTCTCAGGGCTTAAAGGGTCATACATTAGGTGGCCGGCTGAGTGCCATGGCTGGTGGACTCTGCCATCACAGCCGTCCTGATCAGAGCATCTCTGTCACGTGTCCAGGGGCTTCCACAGGGACCTCATCACCACCCCTGTCACATGATGACCTTACACACATAGGAACCTGTGCACCCCACCCTCCCGCTGGGCACAAATGCAGGCCATCCTCCCCTAGCTCCTGACACCAGGCAGGGGCCAAGAGAGCAGGGGGCCCAGAGAGCGGAGTGCCCAGAGGACAGTGCCCAGATGGCCCACAGCCTGCTGTCCCTTTTCCTCTGCAGGGAGAGGGGAGGATGGGCGGGACCGTTTGGGGACGAAATAAACCAGACTCATTAATCCCCAGGCCCGCCCTCAGCCCCAGCCTCCGTCTGCTCTCAGCACAATGAAAGTCCTCTGCTGCTAAGTTGCTTCAGTCGTGTCGGACTCTGTGCGACCCCATAGACGGCAGCCCACCAGGCTCCCCCGTCCCTGGGATTCTCCAGGCAAGAACGCTGGAGTGGGTTGCCATTTCCTTCTCCAATGCATGAAAGTGAAAAGTGAAAGTGAAGTCGCTCAGTCATGTCCAACTCTTAGCGACCCCATGGACTGCCGCCCACCAGGCTCCTCAGTCCATGGGATTTTCCAGGCAAGAGTACTGGAGTGGGGTGCCATTGCCTTCTCCGCTAAAGTTCTCTAATCTGGGGCAAAAAGTAGACAGAGTTCTCCCATTGTGCCTGGCTCCTGTTTTCAATACAAATATTCAGTTAAACTTTCCCAGTGTGTGTTGTGCTTAGTTGCTCAGTCGTGTCCGACTCTTTGCGACCCCGTGAACTGTAGTCCACCAGGCTCCTCGGTCCATGAGGATTCTCCAGGCAAGAATACTGGAGTGGGTTGCCATGCTTCCTCCAGGGGATCTTCCCAACACAGGGATCAAACCCAAGCCTCCCACATTGCAGGGGAATTATTTACCGTCTGAGCCACCAGGAAAAACCAAGATGCTGGAGTGGGTAGCCTATCCCTTCCCCAGAGGATCTTCCAGACCCAGAAATCGAACCGGAGTCTCCCGCATTGCAGGCAGAGTCTTTACCAGTTGAGCTCTCAGGGAAGCCTAACTGGGTCCCAAAGGGGGAAGCTTCCCAGAGAGACTGAGATTGAGAGGCGTACATGGACAGCTGCAGGCAGATTTGTCTTGATGGTCAAGAAACTCTTTTCTAGAACTCTGTGCCCACATAGTCTGCTTTCCTTCGAAACAGGCCCAGGAGAGGAAATGAATCTTTGAAAACAGGCCGTGGACCTCCCTGGACTTGCCTGGACTCAGTGACTTCCGGCAGGTCCGGCCTCAGCTACTTTCTCCAGCCAGCAGCTCTCGCCCCCCAGAGCCAACATCCTCTCCATGTTTTAAGCAAAACAGGCAAGTGAAAGTTGTTCAGTCTTGTCCAACTCTTTGTGACCCTGTGGCTACACAGTCCATGGAATTCTCCAGGCCAGAATATTAGAATACTGGACTGAGTAGCCATTCCCTTCTCCAGGGGTTCTTCCCAACCAAGGGATGGAATCCAGGTCTCCCGCATTGCAGGTGGATTCTTTCCCAGCTGAGCCACCAAGGAAGCCCCCAAACAGAAAACAGACCAGCGCCACCACAAAATCCTACAAGCCATCATCCACCTCTCATAGGAAGTGCCGCTAGCAACAGTCATTCCTTTTCCTGCAGTCGCTTATCAGAAGTACCTTCAAAAGCAGAAGTGTTCTCTTTCTATGAAAACACCCAACGAGGAGAACTATCTGGTCCAAAGCCATCCTGCCAGTTAGGGCTCATGCCTGCCCAGCCCTCCAGGGCTCCCCGTGGCCTCCTGGCTGTTTCTACCCCATTAGTTCCAAAGGAGGCTGGAGTACAGGGACGTCTGGGTTCCAGGCCCAGCCCCACGGCTGTAACACAAAGGAGAGAAACCTCCTTCCTCGGACAACCTCCAGGAATCAGTTTCCTCCATCAGACACTTTTTCCTGTGAATTCTAAGGACATTTAAAGACACCAGGAGTCAAGAAGTAAGACCTGGAACAAAGCGATCTTTAGAACATGGGGAGGGGGTGAAGGTTAGTAGTCCTTCTATCTTTTTTTTCTTCTCTTTCTTTCTTTTCAATTTTTGATTCCATCTTAAAAAGTCAAGTTACAAGCTGGCAGGGAGGGG